>JADBJO010004549.1:178402-185902 GCA_016801955.1 Conus betulinus
TTACACGCTATTAGTACGGTACAAGGGATTGGGAGTGTAGACGACTGAAACGGAGGGTCATGTGGCTCGTGCTGTAATATCAAAAGAAGCAGACACTGGGTCTGCCTCAGAGTCGGCACTGTACGGGCCAATATGGCTGAACTGTGCGAGGAATGTCGGGCACTGTACGGTCAATATGGCTGAACTGTGCGAGGAATGTCGGGCACTGTACGGGTCAATATGGCTGAACTGTGCGAGAAATGTCGGGCACTGTACGGGGCAATATGGCTGAACTGTGCGAGGAATGTCGGGTCAATATGGCTGAACTGTGCGAGAAATGTCGGGCACTGTACGGGCAATATGGCTGAACTGTGCGAGGAATGTCGGGCACTGTACGAGTCGATATGGCTGAACTGTGCGAGGAATGTTTTGGTACTGGCTGATCTTCTGACAAACGCCATGCGCAGCTTTGAGTGCAACAGAGAGAATATACAGCCTTTGGGGCCTAATCTTGAGCCGTGGAATGGAACTAGTTAACAGCGTCACCCCTCTGCCGCAATAACCCTAGCGCATTGGCTGACTACACTAGTTAACAGCGTCACCCCTCTGCCGCAATAACCCTAGCGCATTGGCTGACTACACTAGTCAACAGCGTCACCCCTCTGCCGCAATAACCCTAGCGAATTGGCTGACTACACTAGTCAGCAGCGTCACCCCTCTGCCGCAATAACCCTAGCGCTTTGGCTGACTACTGACTCTGCCGCAAACACCTAGCGCACTGGCTGACTACACTAGTTAACAGCGTCACCCCTCTGCCGCAATAACCCTAGCGCATTGGCTGACTACACTAGTTAACAGCGTCACCCCTCTGCCGCAATAACCCTAGCGCATTGGCTGACTACATTAGTCAACAGCGTCACCCCTCTGCCGCTCAGCATTTTTCCGTCACCCTCTGCCGCATATAACCCTATTGAGCGCATTGGCTGACTACATTAGTTATTTTTTTTTTTTTTGTTTCAAAACAGTTTTTGTTTTTTTTTTTTTTTTTTTTTGGGTTCGCGTCATCATTTCCCCTCCTTGCCGCATTTTTTTTTTTTTCATATTTTTTTTTTTTTTTGGGGGTTTGGGGTGGGGTGGAGGTGGGTTTTTTTCAAATCTTTTGCTAGTCACTGAATGTTATTTTTTTACTGCTTCTCTGCACTAAGTCTAGTTTATTTTCTACAGCGTACCCCTCTTGCGTCACGCAACTAATACCCCTATTTTTTTTTTTTTTTTTTTTGGCGCATTGAACTTTGTCTGCCAGACTACACTAGTCAACAGCGTCACCCCTCTGCCGCCATAACCCTAGCGCACTGGCTGACTACCACTAGTCAACAGCGTCACCCCTCTGCCGCAATAACCCTAAGCGCATTGGCTGACTACATTAGTTAGCAGCGTCGGAAGCAAAAAGCGTGGGTCAGGGTGTGTGCCTCCAGTAAGACGCTCCTTGTTGATGGCACTCGGGTGGGTCGTGGACTGCGAAGGAAAAGAAACTGCAAGTCAACATGAATAACAGTGCTTCTCTTTTCCTCTATCCGGATCTGTGGCCATAATAGTGTACATGGGTTTGATAGCTGAGAAAGCATGTGTAACTCTTGTCGTTGTCCAAATGCTAATAAGGAATGCATGAAATCAACTTTGATATGTTTCATTTCTGAGAATGAATGTCTAACTTGGAGAGACTGGTATTTTTTGTGCAAATGCTAACAAGGAATGCATCAAAATCAACTTTAATAATTATGTCTTATCTGTGCATGAGTGTGTGTAATCATGTTCATATCTGTGAAAGAATGTGTGTAACTTGGATAGTGTGGTATGTTTGGTCCAAATGCTATTAAGGAGTGCATGAAATCAACTTTAATATGTTCATATCTGGGACAAGAAAATCTAATTTGGATAGACTGGTATTTTTGGTCCCAGTGCTAATACGGAATGCATCAAATCAATTTTGATATGTTCATATTGACAAAGAGTGTATGTCTTGAAGATATGGTCACTCTGTGTCTATGTCTGCAGGAAACAGACGGCTTTAAACATGTGATCAGGTGGAACAGACGGCTTTAAACATGTGATCCTTGTGTCCTCGTGTGAAACAAATGCAAGGCTCCAATGTTTGAATCGTTTTTATGGCCATACCTAACAAAGAACGTGAGGCTTTTAAACAACTGAATATTCCTGTATCCACACAAGCTAACAAGGAATGCATTTGCTCTAGTATTTCACTGTTTTTATATGCAAGTCTATGGGAACTTTCAATGTGTTATGATTTTGGGTATAGGCCGTTTTACCTGGGAGGGAAATAACTTTCCGTTGAATCGTTTTCAATCCACCATCAAAGAATGAACGCATTCCTCAATCTTGGAATTATTCTATGGTTGTACCCAAGGAGGATTGTATGACTCACACTATTCATTCTTATGATTTGTATCGAAAAAAGAAAGTAGGATTTATCATTCCTTGATTACTTTGTATCAGTATGTAACAAGGAATGTATAGTTCAAATTTGTGATTGTTCTACGGTTCCGTACCTAAGAATGAGTGCATGGTAATGAAACATTTGACTAGTGGTGTTTGTGTCGGATATGTCTGAGTGCACAGCATTCCACCCCCCCCCCCCCCCCCCCACACACACACACACACACACACTGGGCAGGGCTGCCCGGACAGATTTAAAGTCAAAAAATCAAATGCTTGCCCACGACAAGGAAACCCCAGGACAGCTTTTTTTAAAACGACAGGGGAATTTTAATGCACGAATCTGAAGAAGAAAAACAAAAGTTTGAAGCTCCGCACTGCAGGAAAAGGAAGAGAAATCCCTACTCACCGATCACCCCCCCCCTCACCCCCCCCCCTCACACACACACACACACACACACACACACACACACACACACACACACACACACACAACACACACACACACACACTACCCCTCACCCCACCCCACCCCTCAAAACAATAAGTTTGGGTAAAAAAAAAAAAATCAGTGGAACAATTCATTCCCCAAGAGGAAAAGATTTCCAACAGAAAAAAAAAGTCCCTAAATGGGCGCATTAATATGGCAGATGATCTGCACCCAGTGTCACGGAGCGCGTGCAATGCTGGTGAATATTCATTAGTCTGGGTAAAATAAATCGGATAAACCTGGCCTTCCTTCAGCTCCACTCTTTGTCTGAAGAAGTCTGTTTTATTCCTCGGCTTCAAACACAAACGCAGGCAGTGACAGCGATGTGCCATGAAAAAAAAGATGGTAAACAAACATAAAAACAAATGAACGTTTTTGTAGATAAGAGAGAGAGAGAGAGAGAGAGGGAGAATAGAGAGAGAGAGGAGAGAGAGAGAGAGAGAGAGAGAAAAGAGAGAGAGAGAGAGACGCATGCACGCACGCACGCACACGGGAGAGCGCATTGCGCGCGCGCACACACACACACCACACACACACACACACACACACAGACCGTCTCCTGTCCTTCTCCCATTTTCTCTCTCTGTCTGTCTCGTCTGTCTGTCTGTCTTGTCTGTCTGTCTCTCTCTCTCTCTCTCTCCCTCTCTCTCCTCTCTCTCTTAAGTTCAAAACATATCTGTTGATTAATAATATATTTATCAGAAACATGAATCTATAACAATATTCAATTTTCAAGACCCCCACCCGAAAACACAAAACCACAGTGTTTAAAAGGAAACATGTAGAACTTCAAGAATATAAGGTAGGTGAAAGAGAATATGAACAACACTGTACATTTTATTACCCAGAAAGCGTATTTTATGACAAGACAGCTTCAGCTCAGGACAACACACACACACCACACACACATACGCAACACAACAAAGAGGAAAAAAAGAACACCTAAATGTTGTTGAGCTTAAATCAAGGCAAAAAAGTGCACTAATGTAATCTTACATAGGATCATTGAATTGAATGAGGAATAGATTTCTTTCTTGTGAATGCTGGACAATGAATAAATACATATTTTTCAATCAAAAAATTCCAATTGCAATCTGGCAATTAAGCTGAGTAGAGTAGTGGAATTTATTTCCGTGTAAAAACAGACGAGATTGATCCGTTTTGTAGCAAGAAAAACGCCCGCTTCCACACAACATCTATTTATGTATTTAGTTTGTATATTTCTTCATTCTCAATAATTTACATGGAATGGCTCGTCAGCGCCGTCTCATTCGTCCATGTCTATTGAAGAATACCCCCTCCAACTATCCCCTCATCTCCCTTCTCCCGCCTCTCTCTCTCCCTCTCCCTCTCTCTCTCTCTCCTCCCTCCCTCTCTCTCTCTCTCTCTCTCTCTCTCTCTCTCTCTCTCTCGATCCTTGGGGTAAGCTCGCACGCCAAGACAAAGACGGGGTTGTATGGTTTAAATCAGGGAGTGCCAGATGTGTTAAAAGATTCCTGATTGAATTTCGTCAAGGTTGATCGATTGTAGGTGGCAAAACTGGGAAGATCATATACAGCGAAGTGAAAGAGTCTCTTGGTACAGGACTTTTAAATCCTCTAGAACTGTGAAAGAAAGCTTTTTCTTACTAGATGTAGACAGACACATCAAGCGACATTTGACGACGTTTCGACTGGGGGTCACTGATATGACAAATACATCGCAATCGATATAAAAACTATACAGTAAACGATTTGACATGTCCAATGTGTCAAAGTGCAAAAGAAGATGAATTACATATATTACTTGCTGTCCTGTTCTCGATGACCTGAGAAAAGAATAAATTCCTCGTAAGTTTTTATGCACATCCATGTCTCTTCCGTGTATCTCTCCTGCTTATGTCTAATCAGAATGAACACATTATGAAGAACCTGAGCTTATATCTGTATAAAGTTGTCCAAAGACAGAACGTGAAAGAACCTTATTCAGCAGTATGACAACTTAACAGATCTATGAAATAATATCAGCATGTCGGTATTTGGTATTTGTTTTGACGTTGCTTGCTTTATTTTTGTTCATTATTGTATACATTTTATGAATTCACCCCCCTTCAAATGGGGCTATGGCCTTTATTGAATAAATTCCGTTTCCGCGCTCTCTCTCTCTCTCTCTCTCTCTCGAACTGAATGGAGTTTTTAGTTTGGCACCTCTCCTCTTCATCCATCTCTCTCACTCTCTCCTCTATGGACCCTCACTCTCCTCTCTTCCACCCGGACTATGTATGTCACAGTTTTTAGTTTGGCAACTTCATTTTAGTTCCAGAACTATGTACATTGTCTATGGACACGCGATATCAAGTTTCCCCCCCCCCCCCCCTATACTGGCACACGCTGTCTATGTCTATGGTTCTCACCCTGTCTATGTCTATTCGGCACGGCCTGTCTATGTGTCTATGGGCACATTGTTTATGTCTATGGGTACACTGTCTTCTATGCACCTCTATCTGTATCTATGGCACCCTGTACACTAGTGTCTTACGTCTGTCTATGGCACCCTGTGTATGTCTATGTACTACGTCTGTATCTATGGCTGTGGCACCCTGTCCTATGTCTCTGTACACTGTCTATGTCATACTGTTCGTATATCTATGGCACGCTGTCTATGTCTATGGGTTCGCCACGTGTCTACGCGTCTAGGGCCGTCTATATCTACGGCACCTATGTCTATGGGACACGATCCTGTCAGTCATGGTCTATACTTTCTATCAGCGAATCTATGGCACCCTGTCTATGTCGGGACAGCGAATCTGCATCGTCCAGTCACTGGAGTCAAAGCAATGCTGACGATTTTTGGGAAGCGAATCTGCATCCGTCACTGGGTCTCTGACGTCTTAGCGATGCTGACGATTTGGGGACAGCGAATCTGCATCGTCCAGTCACTGGGTCAAAGCAATGCTGATGATTTGGGACAGCGAATCTGCATCGTCCTGATGATTTGAGTCTTAGCGATGCATGACGATTTGGGACAGTGAATCTGCATCGTCCAGTCACTGGGTCAAAGCAATGTTGACGACCCCTGGCTAGGCAGGCATGATGCTTTGGTTCTGATCCGAGGCGGTGAAACCAGGTGTTGTTTTCAGCCACGCTGGGTCCGCCATGGTACAAGAATGGCCCACCATGCTCTGAACAATATCAGGGTTCCCGACCTAAGAAGGAAAGCAGACAGAACCGCTCCAGCCAAAGAAGTCCACTTGATACTGCTTAAACCAACACCCCCGCGATGGTCATTAAGTTATGGCTGGTTGGCCAAACTTTGCATTCCCCATTCATCAGGTAAGGTTTCTCTCGGTACGGCGGGTGATACTTAGCTTCATTATGAGAAAAAAAAGAGATTGGGGGGGGGGGGGGGGGGGGGGGGGGGGGGGGGGGGGGGGGGTTGAGGGGGGATGTTAAAAATTCAGCGGACAGCCTATTCCAGCATTTCCAGTCTCTTTCGGTCTCACGATGTATATCAGTCAAGCACCAGTTGGCAATATATTGCTGATAATACGTTCTCTCTAATTTCACGACAGATCGTTTCCACCTCAATTCAGAATCGTCCCTAAGTAGTCCTGACTCAACCATCTCTGGCCACTGCAATGAACACCACTGACTTCAGATCAGAGACACGCTACGCTTCGTCGTCAGTCGGCCATTTTGTCACGTGAACAGATGGCTCGTTGAGTGGAAAAGGTTTCAACCTGGTTATCCTTCCTTGGCGGAGGAAAGAGGATATCTCAACGTGGTGTGTGTGTGTGTGTGTGTGTGTGTGAAGGGGGGGATGTCCATAGCTGGTATTATGAAGGAGTAAGCACTGGACTGTGACAGTCTGACCACAGCCCCCGTCACTGCCACATCTCACGGGGCAGCGCTGCTACTCTCAAAACTGTCCAGCTGGGGTGGCATTGTCTTAGCCCTGGCACTGACTGGACGGGTGGAGATCAAAACAACGCCTACTCCCTACGCACCTCAACCAAAAGAAAAAAAAAAATGTGAAAAAAAAAAGGTTACTGTCTTGGTCTTGGTTATTTGCCCGAGCATGTTGCATTGTAAAGGCCAGGAGCGCGAAGCGATTCAAAATGTTTGCCATAATTTCCATGCTCTATACAGAGAAACTGAAAAGCCGGATGAAAATGACACGTGTGTGTGTGTGTGTGTGTGTGTGTGGTGTGTGTGTGTGTGTGTGTGTGTGTGTGTGCGTGCACGCGCGCGCGCTCGTGTGTGTGTGTGTGTGTGTGGTGTGTGTGCGTGTGTGTGTGTGTGTGTGTGTGTGTGTGTGTGTGTGTGTGTGTGTGTGTGTGTGTGTGTGTGCTGAGCCAGTGTAAGTGTGCGCCAAGCCCTTGTTCTTAATGTGAAAAAAAAAACTGCGTATTTTCTTCCGTTCATTCAAACGAAAGTTACATATCATACATAAAACCGGGCGTTTACATTCAAGATATACTTTGAAACCAATTCAAGAGATACTTTGAAACCAATTCAAGAGATACTTTGAAACCAATTCAAGAGATACTTTGAAACCAGTTCAAGAGATACTTTGAAACCAGTTCAAGAGATACTTTG
>JADBJO010004550.1:0-5000 GCA_016801955.1 Conus betulinus
CTCTTTTTGCTCCACATCGTTTGCTTTTTCTTAGCGTCACGTCTAACACCTAGGTGCTTACACATCTTCGCATTTCGTGTACACAGCGCAAGCGATCATCCTTGTGAATATGCGCATTCATCGTGTTTGTGTGTCGTGTTAAGATCCTTAGTTTTCGATGTTGACGTACGACGTGTGTCTGCATGTTTATGTGTCATCCATTTTTCGTTCATCGGATCATGCATGAGTTGTTTCTGTCACCACAAACCATATTTCATCTCATTGTCCATGGCCATGGTCCATCATCTTCATGTTCATCATTGTTCATCTTCATTCGTCACTGCAGGTTTTGTCTAACATATTCACTGTTGTTGTTTTTTCTTTTTGTTAAGCAAGTTACTGCTTTGTTCTGTCCGGCTATTAGCCAGGTTCCGATTCATCAATGATGCTGCTGTATGTAAAGAAACATGTGAACTCATCGTCCCAGTAACATAAATGACATATTTATTCAAAGAGGAGTTTTATCATATGCAGTCTATGATTGTTTCGCAGTCTATGATTATTTCGAAGGCCACTTTCAGTTTATTTTGGAATATCACAGTTTATAAAAGACATCAACTTAGATAATCACTTAAGCTCTGCCGTGTGTTACCTACTCTGTAAGTAAGATTTTGTATTCCTGTTGTGATCAAGTAGAAGACCATATCCGGAGACCATAATCTACCCTTGCTTTAACTTGTTGGCGGTATATGGTTGAGATATGTATGGGTTTGCAAGCCAAATAGTCCTCTGCTTGTTTCCATTTAAAAACGCCACTTAAAATACTTCACTTTTTGTCTTTTGTTTTCACTCACTCTGTATGCCCAGTTCATGAAGATGCTTACTGATTTATCTGTGTTCGTTTAGTTATGTCTAGGTGTCATTTTGAATTATTTCTAGTCTTGAATGCAATTCTCTTTGATAATATGTTTATTACACCTTTCCCTCACAATCATTAAGTGGCATTTCTTTCGTGACCCTTTTGTAATCTCAAACTATTATCGGGCTCCAGTGTGATCTCTTCCAGTTCAGAAACCAAAGCAGTGGCTCACGCATTCCTTGCAATCTGGTACACGTCTCACAATTCATGGAAGTGTTCGTGAATTTTCCCTTGCATTCCTTCTTGATTGTGTGTTGATTTTCTATTGTGTTTTGTTTGGCATCGTCTTTTTTTCCAGGTCCGACTCATTGATTTTTTATTTGTTTTGTTACTGTTCATTGGTATCAATCGCCGATGATGATGTGTTTCTTCGTCCTTTTTCATTACATTATGTCGGATCGGACGTATGTCGCATTATTTTGCCTTTGCCGTGTGAATGATTTGCATTTGTCGTGAATGATTGTTTTAAACTCCCTTCATCACTGATGCTTACTATGCCCCTCTCAGTACTGGGATCTTTTTTTTAATTTCAGGGCTTACTTATCACTAGTTCTTTGTCTTATTGTGAATGTGGTATGACGTGTTCTGTTTTTTACCGAAGGTTGTATTATTGCCTTTCTCTTGTATTTTGCAGTTTTGAGTGAGCTACATGTTGGAATTCATATCTCTTTGCCTTGCATGTTTGCATTGACATTATTTTTACGATTTTGTAGCTCATTCCATTATGAATGTACGCTGGGCTACATGTGATTAAACTCGGATGGCATGCGATTGCACTTTATAGTTCTCTATCTCTCCATTTGGTCTAAACCCCCCCCCCCCCCCCATTCCTACGAGATAAAAGCATTGCACATACATCAGCTAAAATAGATAGCATACCTACTTTTGTCACAATATCCGTTGTCTACGTCACATATTGCCCAGCTGTGGGTACGTGATCACCGTTTCCGACCAGGAGGTTGGAAATCATCTGTATACCTCCCGTGTTGAGCACCGGCAAGCATTACGCCAGACTTTCTGCAAAGTGATCACCCTCCACCAATGTGGGCAGTCTCTCCCCACAACGTGATTCCAGGCCATGCCATGTCTGATGTGGCAGCATTCGTGGCCATTCACCATCTGACCCTCACCGATGGACAGGCCGTCAATTGTGACTTGTGAGGACGACGTGGTGTGGTGACATCTAACACCATCTGACCTCACCAATGGACACGCCGTCACTTCACTGTGAGGACGACGTGTGGTGACTTCATAACGCCGCACGTTCTTCCATCCACGACTTACTTCCGCACCACAATGTTCTTTCAATCGACATATCTGCTTACGACATATCTGCTTACAGAGTGACTATGAGCTAGGGATGCTCAAAATTTTAACCATTCCTTTCAACGCTGCACATAAGTTACGCTAAATGGCGTGTGAACTGTTCTAGAAACTGTACCTAATCTGCAACAAAATGACGATCACACTGTGACTCAAGTGCTGTGCTGTGACACTTTCCCCATATGTGATATGACTCTTGCTTCGAAGTGACAAATGAAACGCAGTTACATATTACTGCTTATCCTCCCAGAGAAAAAAATGGACTCATTGGCGTGTGACAAATGGTGATGCTGGCTACAGCTATGTGCAATGCAGTGTCTATGCAGATTTCAAATAATTTTATGCATGACTAAAGACGTCTAACATTCCCTAACCCCAAACACCCCGATCGTATGCCATTCCTGTACTGAAATATGAAGTCACAACCGTATTTTATAAATAGTCCAGCCCTTCCCTTCTCATCTCCAATTATTGCAAAAATGAGGACATTTTTTAAGGGAGGTGGGAGCAATTATCACAGAGTGATATACATAGGAACACACACACACACACACACACACACACACACACACACACACACACACACACACACACACACACTGAGAGACATTCTGAGCCTCTCCAGTGTCATCCCTCCTCCCCGAGCAGTTACATCCGGTCATTCTACCTACCCAGGATGGACCGAGCCATTGATTGCCTTGATCTATAGCGTGACGCCTGAGAGACATTCTAAGCCCCTCCTCCTCCCCACCCCCCCCCCCCTTCCCCGAGCGGTACATCCGTTCATTACCTACCCGGATACATTGACATGCTAGATCCCCTCTCCTGCTCCCCCCCCCCCTCACACATTGCTACGCCCCTCCCCCTTCCCCCCCATCCCTGAGCAGTGGGGTCAGAAAATGAAAACCAGACCTCGATAATGTCCAGTGCCTGGCGTTCTCTGACTGTGTCAAAGACGTGCCACGCTACACAGTTATTCAATTCACACTCAGGCAAAAGCTATATAAAACTAAAGACATCAACTTCCCCAAATCTCCCCTCCCTGGCATCCTCTAGGTGAGTCAAGGTGTTGCTGGGCTTCTCGGTCTTCGGGCCTGGGCCCACAGTGATCATGGTGTTAAGTAATGTGAGTTCTGTGTTTTTGAGTGTCTATTCTTATTAGTCTAGACAGAGAAGGTCTTAGTTGAGAGTTAGATTTCCTGGGAATGTCTGTTATAACTTGTAGTCAAAATAAATACATGTGCAAATTCTAAGAGCCTGTTTATTGAAAGGATGTTATATTATATTCTGCTCGTCCTATCTTCGGTTTGGTATGTTTCTGAACATGAAACCTACACTTGCTCACCTTCAGCCTAGAATCTCTGACTGAATGCTTCATTCTCTCTCTCTCTCTCTCTCTCTCTCTCTCTCTCTCTCTCTCTCTCTCTCTCTCTCTCTCTCTCTCTCTCTCTCCTCGATAACGGTACATAGGAATCTTAGTCATTAGTCAGTTGCAGAGTCGATATATTAACATCCCACAATTACTTTAGTAGATCCCCACATCCCCAAATCTTCTAGTAACATCCCCCAATACATCAGAGCTCAATTCCTTTTGTATAATAGTTCTACGACCACACGCACAATAACCGTTCGTGCGATAGAAGCATCAATTTTTAAGAAGAACAAAGGAGAAAGCAGACAAATCTGTGCATATTCAAAAACGGCAAAAGTGCACAAACTTACTGAAACAAAAGGACAATAGTTCAGGAGGCAAAAAAAGAGAATTTCCTGCTAATCATTTATCAGATTCATTGTGTTTTTTTAGAGAGAATTTAAAGATTTGGCAACAGAGGCAAATCCACGAATGAAATAAGATCTGTTTAAAAGGGGAAACATTCTAAAAATGTGTTCCAAAAATAACACATAGCACATATTAATCACCCACACCCGAAAACAAGATCTGTCCGAATATCTAGACTATGCATTAAACAAAAGCATTTCAGATGAGGCACACCAAGCACCAGACTAATTAAAGCCGGTTAAAGCAACCGGATCGGCTGAAATGTTAAAGAATGGTGACAGGCAGGTACACTATTTTCCTACAAAATTATCCAGTGCAAATTTTTGATACTATCCAAGAAAACTGATCAAAAAGTATTATGATTCCCAATTTATGAAAAGGGAGATTCTGAAAAATTTATAAGGGTATATCCTTGTTAAGCATTTTATGCAAATTTTGCACCTCTATACTGAACATGAGGTTGTACACACAGGTAGAAAATAAAGTGGGGGTTCTCAAATAAGGCCAATTCTGTGTGAAATAGGATTTAATATTACGTGGCTTAATTAAGCAAGGTGCTGGAGACGTTAAGGCTTTCTTTTTTTTCGTTGTTGCCGCTATTGTTGTTGTTGTTGCTGTTTATTTAAACACAGAGTTATTATTTTTTTTCATTGAAAAATGATCTGGATCAAATAGAGATTTACGTAGGTATGGTGATTACAAACGTTTTAAAATAACTTTTCTAAAACAAAAGTACTCATGAAGACTTACTGCTTTCGAGTCACTATTTTACAACCAGGATGAAATACCTTGCCGATTAACAACTTCCACCAATACAGTAAAAACAATTAATTAAGATAAGTCACGTTTACGAGTCCAGGATTGAAGACAAAGCCCATTCTTTATTCTAGTGCTTCATGTATAATGACTTTAGAATGAAGTTTTTGAAAGACTGAAATTCTTTCACCACAATCTGAAATGCTTAAAGCAAGTAACGGTATTAACAGGCATCTGTGTGTC
>JADBJO010004550.1:7500-12500 GCA_016801955.1 Conus betulinus
ATTAATGTTAACAGCAACGACAAAACCCTACCACTAAGCAACAGTAACACTCTCTCTCTCTCACTCTCCCTCCCTCCCTCCCTCCCCTCCCCCCCTCCCTCTCTCTCTCTCTCTCTCTCTCTTCTCTCTCCTCTCTCTCTCTCTCTCTCTCTCTCTCTCTCTCTCAAGCTGCAGGGAAAACTTTCCACTGTTCTGAAAGGTGACGCCAAGGTGACTTCCAGCGTACAGTACCAGCTGTCAGAAGAGAAATCTGCGAACAAGCCTGTGGCAATGCTTTGACAGTTTGATTTTTCCCAGTGATGGGGCTTCCATGTTGCGATTGTTCTTTCTTCTCCCTGTAACGCATTCTTTGTATTTTATTCTTTGATCGTTATCTCACAACCCCCCCCCCCCCACCCCCCCCCTCTCCACCACTATCCTCACTTCCCCATGAAAATGGGCTATGCAGTTTTATCAGTCTCTCTATCCAAGAGAATGGGCTTTTTGTGAACTTACCTCCTTCTCTCTCTCTCTCTCTCTCTCTCTCTCTCTCTATATCTCATCTCTCTCTCTCTATATATATATATATATATATATATATATATATGCGTGTGTGTGTGTGTGTGTGTGGTGTGTGTGTGTGTGTGTGTGTGTGTGTGTTTGTGTTTGTGTTTTGAACAATTTAGAAGTGGTGGGAACACACACACACACACACACAACACACACACACACACACACACACACACACACACACATCTATCTATCTATCTATCTATCTATACAGGTGTGTGTATGTGTGTGTGTGTGTGTGTGTGTGTGTGTGTGTGTGTGTGTGTGTGTGTGTGTGTGTGTGTGTGTGTGTGTGTGCGCGCGCGCGCGCACGCGCGCATGTTTGTAAAAAAAAAAAAAACCCTCTGAAGACGGGCTTTATGATATGATTTACGGACACCAAAATCTAAAGAGAGAGAGAGGAGAGAGAGAGAGAGAGAGAGAGGAGAGAAGAGGAGAGAGAGAGAGGACGGAGAGAGAGAGAGAGAGAGAGAGACAGAGAGAGAGAGAGACAGAGACAAGACACACACACAAACAGAGAGACAGAGACAGAGAGACACAGAGAGACACACAAACACACAGAAAAAGAGAGACAGAGAGGCAGAGGTTTTGCATTCAAAGTCAGAAAAAAAAAAAGAAGTTGGAAAAAATGCATCATTCAGATAAAACTGACAAGATGTTTCATCATCTCTACCCGGTCACAGCTTTGTCAGTCTCTCAATCTAATGAGCTGCCATGTATGAAGTTTCTTCGTCGGTGTGTCTGTCGGTGGTTTTCGTCTCTTTTCTGATTCTATAGCGTTCTGTTTTTTTTTTTTTTTTTCCCCCCCTTTTCTATTCTTCTTTTCTATATTTCAGTTCTTTCTTCTCGATCTGTATTTAATTCTTTCAACCTTCTTTTTTTCTTTTTTCATCTTTCTTTCGATCTCTTTCCCTTTTCCTATTCTTTTGTGTTTTGATTGCCTTCGTTACTTGTTTCGTCCCTTCTTATGTTTTTGTTCCTTTTTTTTTTTTTTAAAAATTTCTTTCGTTTTTTTTTCTTTTACTTTTAAACCTGTGTCTTTCTGTCTCTGTCTGTCTGTCCGTCTGCCTACCTTTGCATCTGCCTGTCTATCTATCTTATTGTCTGTCTGTCTGACAGTCTATCTGTCTGTTGGTCTGTCTGTCTGTCCGTCCGTCTGTCTGTCTGTCTGTCTGTCTCTCTCTCTCTCTCTCTCTCTCTCTCTCTCTCTCTCTCATTCTATTCTAAGTCCACCCCCCTCCCTTCTTTTCTCCCTACCCTTTCTTCCTTTTCTGACTTTCGTTCTTTTTCTCTTCCTTCCTTTCCATCACGCAACCTCAAAAGACATCATTCTTTCATCCTTTTCTTTGCGTTCTTTCCCTTCCTTCCTCATTTTCCTACCATTTCTTCCGTTCTTTTTTTCCTGTCATTTTTTCTTTTTCTATATTTGTTTTGCCTTTCTTCTTCTTTTTTTTTCCTCTCTCTTCCCTCATTTCTGTTTTTCCGGGCTTGTTTTCGTTTTGCCTCCATCGTCATACGTTTCTCAGGCCTGTAGCGGAATGGTAAAGGGATATATGCCACAACGTTCACAGATCTGGACACATGTGTAACGCGATAAACAGCCCTCTGACTGACAGAGAGAGAGAGAGAGAGAGAGGCGAGAGAGAGAGAGAGAGAGAGAGAGAGAGAGAGAGAGAGAGAGAGAGAGAGAGAGAGAGGTTCGCATGAACTAATACATTGCCCTTAAGAAAATGTGCGAACAAACGTCTGATTTTGTTATATTGTGTCATTTTACGTAATCATTATTATTATCAGATGTTTACTAATGAAACCCTATCACTCATCGTATACTCTGGACAATAATGGAAACTAAACACGGGCTACAGATATCAGCTACAGTTTGGGACGATCGGGGGTCTTTAGTCTCATTCCATTCCACCTTTTGAAATATTTCAAAAAGAAACTTCATAGCCTGCAGATGGAAAGGCTGGCACGACTAAAATTACATTACAGACAGGTTTGTTTAATAATTATTGTCTTTTTGAAACTTTTCTTTTTATAGAACCATACGTTGGAATTAAACGAATAGATACATAAAACCTGCATTCACTACATTTCAATTTGCAGTAAAGTGACATCACTCGTCATCGTGCAAGAAACTGAACTTCAAAAAAAACAAACAAAACAAAACACGGAATGCGCTAGCGTGTGTGTAATTTGCTACAGGTGATGAGATCCATCTTTTTCACGTTGTCCTGTCCAGCGTAACCTAAGAACTAAAGTAAATCAACCTTAGTATTATTATAACAAAAGTAACTTTCCAGTGAATCTCTTGGTGTCATCTAGAAATGGGCGGCTCTTTTCAACCTGGCTATGTTGATCCCTGAAACTCAGGAGCGACCATCTATGGGGTAATTTAGGGTACTTACAATTGATCTTAATGCCCTTCATCGTGTGTCAGCTATGGTCTTACATTGCGTTTGAACAATTATTAGAGTGGTCTATGTGTTTATTGTCCCTTTTCAGTCAGGGACTTTGGCCTAAAAGGGCATCAATATTCTTATGCAGGTTCGTATTCGAACTCGGTACTAGTATTTTGTCTGTCTGTCTGTCTGTCTCTCCGCCCCATAAACCACAAAACCACACACACACACACACACACACACACACACACACACACACACACACACACATTCAGGCACGCACGCACACACGCACGCACGCCACACACGCACCCCCCCCACCCCCCCCCCCCCCCCCCCCCCCCCCCCCCCACCCCCCACCCCCCCCCCCTCCCCACCCCCCCCCCCCCCCCCCCCCCGCCCCCCCCCACCCCCCCCCCCCCCCCCCCCCCCCCCCCCCCCCCCCCCCCCCCCCCCCCCCCCCCCCCCCCCCCCCCCCCCCCCCGTCCCCACCCACCCCCCCCCCCCACAACCACACCGTTGCCTTAGCAACATTAAGCGCTCTAATAGGTATCAACCGTCAAAAAGTCTTTTTTAACTCCACCCCCCCTCCCCCCCCCCCCCCCCCCCCACACACACCTCCAGCCCCCACCGTTTCATCCCCTTACCCCTCCTCTACCTCACTCCTTCCATCTCTTTCTAATGAAACACTGACTGCTCATTGGAAACGCCGAGACTGTGGCCATATTGAATGTGAGGGCTGTTGATCATTACCCACTCTAAATTGGTCGAAACAAGAGAAGTCTTTAAATCTACCTTTTATTCCTCGCTCGAAAAATCGACCCTCATCTCTCTCTCTCTATTACACACACACACACACACACACACACACACATCACAACTCACACAAACACACACATACACAAACAAACAAACACACACACATGCACACACACAACCACCACCACCACCACCACTACCACCCCCTGCCCCCCACATGTATGCACACATGGACACACATATACAACAAACTACCTCCACCCACCTTCCAACACACACACACACACACACACACACACACGCACGCACGCACGCACGCACGCACACACACGCACGCACACACACACACACACACACACACACACACACACGCACACACCACAACGCGCGCGCGCGCGCGCGCGCGCGCGCACACACACCACACACACACCACACACCACACACACACACACACACACGTGATTCTCCCCCTTTCACCCCGTCCCCATTGTTCTTCTCAACATGACTCAAGCCACTGACGTTTAGTCAGGGGAAAAAAAGCATTAAAAAAGGAGGCTTAGAGCAGGTGCAGGCTGGGGCTAGGATATGGAGGGGGGTTGGGGGGGGGGGGGGGGGGAGGAAGAAAGAAGAGGACGTGGGGAATGAGGTGACGGGGGAGGGGGAGGGGAGAGAAGGAGGATGGGAGGTGAGAGGAGGGGGGAAGGAATGGGGTGGGGGGATGGAGTCTAGGAGGATCACATTGTCCTTTTAGAGGCAGCACAGATCAACTGACAGATGATAGGTTCTAACCATCTCTTGTCGTTAACCTGCTTTGGTCGCTATGAGTCAAGCGTTCTCTCTCTCTCATCATCATCATCATCATGGAAACTTTGTTCCTTCCTTCCTTAAGAACAGCCTGAACTGTGGGTACTAACATTTCCAGTGAATCGACCCCCCCCCCCCCCTCCTCCCCTATCAGCGCATGCGAGATAATTGTCTTTCTTAGCGTGGGGCCGCTTTGTAAAATTTAATAAGCCATGACAACTATAAGAGTTGTCTGTGGTCACAAACAAACAAGCAAACAGACAAAAAGGTCTCTGGCAACAAGGAGAGCTTCCCCAGGTTACAAGGCGAAATGTCTCTGGCAACAAAGAGCACCGTCCCTGGCCACAAGAAGAGAAGACCCTGGCAACAAGAAGAAATGCTCCTGGCAAAAAGAAGACATGTCCCTGGCAACAGAAATCACCGTCCCTGGCCACAAGAAGAAATGTCCCTGGCAACAAGAAGAAGAAACGTTCCTGGCAACACGAT
>JADBJO010004550.1:55000-65000 GCA_016801955.1 Conus betulinus
CCAAACCACGCCGTCCAGACCAGCCATGGTGAAGAGTCTGGGCCTGCCGAGTGACTACAGTCGCGATGGCATTTTAAAGTCAACCCCTCCCTCTGACGCTATGCTTTCAGTGAAGTGTATCTGGGTTGACTCTCTCGCTGATGGTTCCCGTATTTGTGAGTATCAACATTCCGAGCCTCGTTATTTGAAATTCGATTTCAGAAAGGTTCCATTCCACGTTTGAGGGATCGACTTCTTGAAAATGTTCTCCTCTCAGAAGTTCATCATGCCGTTTACAACACGCGTAGGTGTTCTCGCCTTCACACTTTTAATAAACCTTTTACATTTTCTTCTCCACCCACACGCATCTTCTTGTTCTTCTTGTTCTTGTTTCTTCTTCTTCTTGTTGTTCTTGTTCTTCTTCGTGTGTTTGTTCTTGTTCTTCTTGTTCTAGTTCTTGTTCTTCTTCTTCTTCTTCTTGTTGTTCTTGTTCTTCTTCGTGTGTTTGTTCTTGTTCTTCTTGTTCTAGTTCTAGTTCTTGTTCTTCTTCTTCTTCTTCTTGTTGTTCTTCTTGTTGTTGGTCTTCTTCTTCTTGTTGTTCTTGTTCTTCTTCGTGTGTTTGTTCTTGTTCTTCTTGTTCTAGTTCTTTCTTGTTCTTCTGCTTCTTGTTCTTCTTCTTGTTCTTCTCCTTGTCTTCTTCTCTCTCTCTCTCTCTCTCTCTCTCTCTCTCTCTCTCTCTCTCTCTCTCTCTCTCTCTCTCTCTTCTCCTTCTCCCCTTCCCCTCCTCCTCCTCCTACTCACCCTTTAGCTCCAGGTTTGTTTTCTGACCACTCCTCCCTCCTTACATTTTTATACAGAATTCAAACGCTTGAATTAAAATCTGACTCTTACGTAGGGCATTACTGTGTTCCTATAGGCCTTGAGCAAGCTTTCGGGCAAATTGGTGGCCAGAACTATATGAAGTAAAAGGTATTCGTAAAGTGTCCTGTGGATTTCTTTGTTTTGTTTTCACACAAAAAATCCTTGTAAATAGTCAGTGAGAACAAAGCTGTTAGCGGCGGTACAAACATTTGGAAGCTCTCTCTCTCTCTCTCTGTCTGTCTGTGTCTGTCTCTCTCTCTCTCTCTCTCTTCTCTCTCTCTACATACACACACATACACACACACACACACACACACACACACACACACACACACACACACACACACACACACACGCACACACACACACACACACATACACACTCACACACATACATACATGCATACATATATATGGACTGTGGTATGTCTCTATTTGACGCCAAGAACACATACACAATCACCCGTGTCTCCCTGATGAGTCCGATCCAGCGGACGAAAGGCCTAGGAGCAGGCAATACCAACAGATCTGTCTTCGGGAAGGATTGCGATAGTTCCCTCATGCAGCTAGTGAAGGGTTTTCATATCTATAACATATTTTCTTAATTTTATGTTCCCCTTTTTCTTCATCTTCAACCCCTAATTTTTTTTCTTCTAAAAGTTCAGATCTTTACCAACTCTTTATCATAATGGTGGAAGAATTGTTAGCCTGCACTCAATTTCCCCCCCTCCCTAATTGGCAGCAACTGTAGAACCGATGGCATCATGGAAAACCGACATGAATGAAATCCACACAGGCAGGGCATTCGGCAGGTGAGATAACTACGGCGGCATCATTGGCTTCAAAAGAACATAAGCCTTGTTTTTCATTCATTATTACTGTTTTCATCTAGCCATGAGTCATTGATTTCCCCCCAAAAGAACAGCAATGACTGAAAAGGTAGTCTGAAAGGAGCGCGCATCTCGCCGAAACTCCATGAAAATACAGTGTGTGTCTGTTGATGTATAACTATGTATGTATGTGAGTGTGTGTGTGTGTGTGTGTGTGTGTGTGTGTGTGTGTGTGTGTGTGTGTGTGTGTGTTGTTGTTGTTGTTGTTGTTGTTGTTGTTGTTGTTGTTGTTGTCTTCAATTTAACGTCTATCCACATAGTGATATTAGACGGGGGAGGGGAGGGGGGGAGGGAGGGGATCGGGAGGAGGAGGAGGGGGGAGAGGGACCGTATTGTGTGTGTGTGTGTATTTATGTCTCTTGGCTAAGGAAGAAAAAAAAAAAATGAGCATTAACAACAAAAAAACAATCAACTAGTCTATAACAAAAATTCCTACAGGACTATGAAATAAAACATTTCGAAATATCAAACAAACTAGATGCATTTTTGAGAAACGCCTTCAATACAATTTTCAGAAATAAAAGTGTGTGTGTATGTGTGTGTGTGTGTGTGTGTGTGTGTGTGTGTGTGTGTGAGAGAGAGAGAGAGAAGGAGAGAGACAGAGAGAGAGAGAGAGAGAGAAAGAGTGCGCGCGTGCGCGCGCGCGCGCGCTTGTGTGTGTGTGTGTGTGTGTGTCCAGGTCTAATCTCATATCAAATCGTAGAAGTCGACAGATATTAAATCGTTTAGAAGCTTGAGCACCCCCCCCCCCCCCCCTCACGCTCGTTTTGAATTCTATGCCTTACCTTCTAACAATCTAACATGTTTTGCGATGATAAGTTTAAAGGTTAAAGGTTAAATTCCCAAATCCAAGTGGGCTTAGAGGGAATCGACGGACAGAGATTAGCCAGGGGGACATTCAAAAGCATGATTCAAAATCCAGCCAGTCCCTCCTCTTCTTCGCCTTCACCTTCCCTGAAATGAATCAAATATCCGTGCACTACTGGTAAGACAAACAGGATCTTCAAATAGTAAAACAAAATAAAATAATGAATTAAAAGGAAGGAAAGAAAGACAGAAAATCCGACCCTACCAAGGATTCGAACTCACAGCTTTTAGCCGTGCAGGCAAACGCAGTGACCATTTGACTATGGGCCCCAGCATCAATGTTTAACAAAAAAGTGGATCTGTTCTTTGATCCCAATACGATCCACCATTTTTTTGCTTTTTACAGGTTCGCCTTTGGGCCACTGCTGTCTTTCCGCCTAGGTTCTTGTGTATTGTCTGAGAGTTGCCTTGTTGAGAGAGAGAGAGAGAGAGAGAGAGAGAGAGAAGAGAGAGAGAAGAGATAGAGAGACGAGAGAGAGGAGAGAGAGAGTGGGAGAGAGAGACAGGAGAGAGGGAGAGAGAGACAGACAGACAGACAGACAGCAGGGAAAAACAGACAGAGATAGACAGACAGACAGACAAACCGACAGGTGCAGCTTTTATCCCCCGTTTAAGTTCTGTGGCTTTACTGCACGAAACTCCGGCAGCACACGGCTGAGGTTTGTTTATGAATACGTCTCTCACAATGAGGCCCAAACTTCCGATCAAGGCTGCAGGTATGTGTATCCCTTGGGCCTGGCGAACGTCGGGAAA
This sequence comes from Conus betulinus, assembly GCA_016801955.1. Lineage (NCBI taxonomy): Eukaryota > Metazoa > Mollusca > Gastropoda > Neogastropoda > Conidae > Conus > Conus betulinus. Next base: position 58,351 of record JADBJO010004550.1, read on the forward strand.
TGGAAGATGAGGGGAGAGGGAAGAGGAAGAGGGAGAGGAGGAGCACAGAGGGTAGTGTTAGGAGAGAGAGGAGAGAGAGGAGAGAGGCGACTGCAGGAGAGGAGTTAGAGAGAGAGGAGAGAGAGGAGAGAGAGGAGAGAGAGAGAGAGAGAGGAGAAGAGAGAGCAAGAAGAATGTAAGAACTGAGGTGAGAGAGAGATCCAGATGGAGAGAGAGAGGAGAGAGGTTGATTAGGACAAAGGAGGACGAGAGCAGGATCACGCGGGAAGATGGGAGAGGGAGAGAGTGAGCGTTGGAGGAGGAGGACCAGGAGTGAGGTTAGAGAGCAGAGAGAGGAGGAGCCGGAGAGGAGAGAGAGAGACCAGACCCAAAAGAGAGAGGGCTAGGAGGAGAGAGGAGACGAGAGAACAAGGAGATCTTGTACGAGGACAGAGAAAGGAGGAGAGTGAGAGGGAGAGTTTCATGGGAGGACAGAGAGACCGAGATTTTGGAGAGTGGGAGGGAGAGTGAGAGAGAGAGAGGAGAGAGAGAGAGCTTAGCAACCAGAGAGAGATGAGAGAGAGGGAGAGGAGATAGAGAGCGAGCGCCCGAGGGGAGAGACACAGATACCATTGACTTGCATATACATATCATTGATCTACCAGGAAGTGAATTCCGATATTTCCTACCAACCAAAAGAGGAGGGCTAGGGGAGGAAGATGGGCACAGAAACAAGTCTTGTACACAGAACACAAGAGAGAGAGAGAGAGAGAGAGAGAGAGAGAGAGAGAGAGAGAGAGAGAGAGAGAGAGAGAGAGAGAGAGATGTACGAGCGCCTACGCGCCTGTTACTCGCTCAAAGACCATTGACTATGTATATAAATATCATTGCCATTCACAGGTGAATTTCGATAACGCTTCGTATCAATCACAAAAACGTTTACGGACTTCGGATTTACATATCCCGACCCACATAATTGTCAACGTGAATGTAAAAAAAAAAAAAAAAAAAAAAAAAGAAAAAAGAAAAAAAAAAAAAAAAAAAAAAAAAAAAAGAAATGGGGGGCAGAAAAAAAGATGAGGTGTAAATAATCTACTTCCCGAATCAGCTTCTCGCCGTTAAGAATCGACTTCACCTTTCGTAGAAGCAAGATACATGTTTGTCTTGAAAAGCTAAAGATGAAAAAATTAAAGATCTTTTCAAACAATTTTCAGCCAGTGTTTGTTTCCTAGTGAGCCCCAAACAATAAGCCCCTCTCATTGGCAGGAAGTGCCTACAGACATTTGACATTTATTCCCTGACGAATAAAAGAGCGTCATCTGCTGAGTGGCACCAAACGCGCAGGGAAATGTTAAACTTTCATTCTTCATGCAGTTAAATTAATGTTGCCTTCTGATTAGTAACAACAGCCAGCGGTATTTTTAACTCTGATTTTCCCCGCACTTAAGATAATGTCGTTCTCTGATTGGCAGGGAGTGTCCACAGGATTTTGTTTTTTCACTCTCATTCCCCACGCACTTAATGTCTTCCTCTGATCACCAGGAAAAGCCTACGGTAGTTTGGTCTTATTGCCCATGCTCTTACAACGTTGACCCACGACATTGCCCACTCTCCTATTTCCCATGTGTTTACAACAGTGTCATCTCTTGATTGTCAGGAAGTAGTTTTGGAATGTTGATTCCCAATGCATTTGAACTGGTGTCGTCTCGTGATTGTCAGGAAGTATCTATGGTATGTTAACGTTGATTCCCAATGCATTTGAACTGGTGTCGTCTCGTGATTGTCAGGAAGTATCTATGGCATGTAACGTTGATTCCCAATGCATTTGAACTGGTGTCGTCTAGTGATTGTCAGGAAGTGTCTATGGTATGTTAACGTTGATTCCCAATGCATTTAAAATGGTGTCGTCTAGTGATTGTCAGGAGTATCTATAGAATGTTAACGTTGATTCCCAATGCATTTAAAACTGGTGTCGTGTCGTGATTGTCAGGAAGTATCTATGGTATGTTAACGTTGATTCCCAATGCATTTAAACTGGTGTCGTCTCGTGATTGTCAGGAAGTATCTATGGTATGTTAACGTTGATTTACCAGTGCACTTGACTTAGTGTTCTCCCCTGATTGTCGGGAAGTATCTATGGGATGATAACATTCATTCCCAATGCACTTAAAGTAATGTTGTCCTGTGATTGTCAGGAAGTATCTATGGACTGTAAACGTTGGTTCCCAATGCACTTAAAGTAGCGTTGTCCTCTGATTTTTAGGAAGTGTCCAGGGAATGTTTACTCTTCATTCCCCGCGCATTTAGAATTGTGTCTCATCCTCGGTACCCCGTCCCCCCTCCACCTGCGTCAACTTCTAACAGAGAGAAAGAGCCAGTAGAACTTTAACTCTCATCCCTATGCATGTAAGCTAGTGTCGTGCTTTGAAATGGCAAAAAATGAACTAGTAGAATTTTTAATCATTCCCTATTAATGTAAGATACCGTCGTCCTTGGACTGGTAAGAATAGCCAGTGGTATTTTTGACTGACCACAGATGCGGGAATTTTTCACGTACCTCCCATGCTCTTAAAACAGTGTCGCCCTCTGACTGGTAACAAAAGAAAGTGAAGAAGAAAAATGAATAGAAATCAGCTGTAATGTTACGCTAGATGAGGTCGAAAATCGAGAGGCAGTTCGGATGGGCGCGCAGCAGAAAGAAAAAAGAGAGAGAGGAAGGATAGATCGTATGTGATGGGACAAGAGACAGCAGAAAGCACTGTACGCTTGTCGTATGTTGTATTTTACAAAAGTGTAACGAGTACACAAGAGATAAAGGAAAAGTGTGTGGTGTGGGCAAACGGAAATCCCAGTCACAGAGTATACAACGTTCAACTGCACAAAATCTGACGTCGGATTGATTATTATAGATCAATCAAGAACTGATAGGTTCATCTTTGAGCCGCACTAGAATTGATAGGAGCGCGACAAAATGGAAACAATTAAAAAATGAAATTGTAATCACAAATACATGTACGTCGCGATGGATTCTGATAAGCGAAAAGAGACAGTCGGTTCTCTTCCAACTCCTTGTTAGCTTGATGTTGGAGCTGCGCTGTTTCGTACATTTTAGCGACGGTGGTGCAGTTGTTCTTTCTGTGCGCGCTTTTTGGTTTCCTTCCCTACTTTACCACGAAACCCGTTAACCTCACCATACACGTGACTTTTTTTTTTTTCTTCCAGGTTACGCTTGTGGATGTCCGGATAAGTGAAGAAGGGACTGAATGGGCAAGACAGGGAGGAGTTAAAGTGAAAAAGAGAGAGTTTGTGTTTCCTTAACATAAGGAGAGGGCGGCAGTGACATGGGTAGAAGAGAAACGTACTATGGAATCGGAGCGACCTAAGTTATAGAACACAGTCGCGATTTTTAGCTCTGCTTATGTTTCTGTCTGTCTGTTCTCTCTCATTCTGCTGTGTGTGTGTGTGTGTGTGTATTTATGTATCTGTCTGTTCTTTTTTCTCTCCATCTCATTTGTTGAACAGTTTAGTAGTGGGTTAGAACAAGTACAGGCTAACAATTTCTCCATTATGATATTAATATTTGGCAAAAATTTGAAAGCAATAAAATAGTGTGTGTGTGTGTGTGTGTGTGTGTGTGGCGAGGTATTTAAAAAAAAACGAGAATGAAAAGTCAGGGAAAAATAGATGTGAAATCTGTCACTATCTGCCTATGAGGACCATCGTCACCCATCTTGAAGACAGAACTAGACATATTGTCTGCTCCAAAACCTTTCATCCGCTGGATCGGACTCGTAAAGGACGCACGGCTGAGCGTGTGTATATGCCCCCTTCGCATCATATAGAGATATTCCACAGTCTACAATTCCGTGGTATTCTCAACACCAAAGTTCAAAAACGGAATCCAACAACAACACCCCAAAGCAGCCAGCGAAGGATAGAAAAGTAAAACGAACAGAAAGTGTGTGGTAAAGACATAAGCTGCTAAAAAATCAAATCCATACGTAAACCTGATATAAAAACATAAGGCTAAATGTATGAGCCTGTGCTTAAGGATCTGTTGAAGGATGCAAGGTAGGTCAAAAAATGTCAACCGTCAGAGAGGTCAGCTCTACTGCTAACTGACCCAAACGTGGTCAGCAGCTACAACAATTGTGCAGGATAGACTTGACTTGGATCTCCTAAGAGATGCAATCTCCCATTGGTTGACCAAGCAATAACATATTGAACAATTCAGTACTGGGGGAAAACAATGGGAGCGAACAAATCCTTCATAATTACATTAATGACTTGGCAAAGATTTGAAGGGATAAAAAAAGGGGGGGGGGGGGGGGGACAGGGGGGGGGGGGGGGGGGGGGGGTACAAAATAAAATGAGAATGAAAAGTCAGAGAAAGATGGTACAGGTATAAAATCCTTCACTATCAGCCTATGGGGACCAACGACCGTAACCCATCTTGGAAGACAGAACTATTCCAGTAGATCTCTCTCTCTCTCTCTCTCTCTCTCTCTCTCTCTCTCTCTCTCTCTCTCTCATATATATATATATATATATATATATATATATATATATATATATATATATATATATATATGTGTGTGTGTGTGTGTGTGTGTGTGTGTGTGTGATAATGTATTGATTTTATATGGCGCAATTCTTGGATCAACTCATTGCGCTCAAACACTCACTCAAACACTCGCACTGACATGTGTTCCCATACACACACACACACACACACACACACACACACACACACCCCTTCCAACACAGGCACACTTATCAATGTCATCGGTTCAAGCGTAAACAATACAGTTTTGCATGCAGTACATAAAAAGTCAGGTCAGAATAACAGACACAGCATTTAGATACTATGGTTGAAGAAGGCTTACCTAAAGAAGTATGTTTTTAACTCTGGCTTGAATTTAGATAATGTGGGCATTCACGTAAGCTGTCAGGACGAGAATTCCAAAGAGTGGGCGCACTAAAGCTAAATGCTCTCTCACCGACTGTCTTTAACGAGCGCCTAGGAATTTCAGAAGTTTTTGAGAGACCGAGAAGTTTGATAGGTGGACAGAGAAACAGAAAGATACTGTGGGAGTGTCCCATCAAAGTAACGATAAGCAAAAACTGCGATTTTGAACTGCCATCGATATTTGATGGGAAGCCAGTGGAGTTCACACAACAAAGGTGTAATATGCTCATTTTTACGCTTTTTGAGAACAAGCCGAGCTGCACTGTTTTGCACCCTTTGTAATCGTGCAAGCTGTTCTGAAGGAAGTCCTGCTAACACAGAGTTACAGTAGTCTAGTCTGGACATTACCATGGCGGTGATGAGTTTGAATGTTGCCTGTGTGGAGAGGTAAGACCGGATAGAAGCAATACGTCGCAATTGCAGGAAGCATGCACGACAAACATTAGATATTTGGTTCTGCATAGAGAGGGTTTGATCAATGCTGACACCTAAATATTTCACCGACTCTTTGAAAGGTAAAACACCACCATCAATTTCTGCCGACTCAGCTTCAACCACCTTGACACGAGAGGAGGAGGTACCAACAGCCACGATCTCGGTTTTTTTTTCACTATTCAGCTTGACTTCGTTGCACCCCAAAGCAGCCAGCGAAGGACAGAAAAGTGAAACGAAAAGAAAGTGTGGTAAAGAAGATATACTCCATATATATATATATATATTCGTTAAAAAATAGGATGGTAAAAGGAAGTTTTAAAATCGACAGCTCTGTTTCGAGCGCTGGCTCTCGTCAGGATCATACCATCCTATTTTTTAACAGATGTTGCTCCCCAAGGGGTCGAGCATTTTAAGAATTTATTAGGCATTTTAGTGGTATTTATATATATATATATATATATATATATATATATATATATATATATATATATATATATATCCTAGGTGCTTTCACGCTTAGCTCCCAGACACCCAGACCCTGGTCTACCTCAGGCCTAATGACATCTTCGCCTGCACACACGTTTTTAACACCGACCTGCCGGCAGCACGCTCCGCACGTGCAATCAATTATTGACGGCCGTAACCAGCGGGCACCCTGGGTTGTAAGCATTCGACATCTTCCGCTTCTTGTCTTCACAACGCCATTACGTATGCGGTGGCCAGGCCATGTTTATGTGGGAGGTGGAGGTGCGGGGAGGGGGGGGGGGGGAGAAAGAAAAAAAAAGAGAACAGAGAGAACACATCATCTAGTTGGGGAACACGTAACGCCGTGGAAGTCTGGAAGGGATGTACGTGAAGAAAAAGGATGGACTCAGAACTGCAAACATGCATGTTTTTTCTAACAGAGAGAGAGAGAGAGAGAGAGAGAGAGAGTGTGTAATGTGTTTGTTGTTATTCTGTTTAACGTCTGTTCACTAAAAGTGATATTAGACGATGTGTGTGTGTACGCGCGCGTGTGCGCGCGTATGAGTGCGTGCATGCAGGGGCATGCATGCCTGTGCGTGCGTGCGTTCTTGCGTCCGTATTTGTGTACGTGCGTGTATGTGTATAAGTATGTGTATGTGTGAGAGAGGGAGAGAGAGAGATACGCTGCGCGCGCACACGCGCGCGGGCGTGTGTGTGTGTGTTGTGTGTGTGTCAGTGTGTTGAAAACGACATTTCTATCACGAAAGTGGGGGTTTGGGATGATGAAAACTGCAATCACAGG
>JADBJO010004550.1:70000-75000 GCA_016801955.1 Conus betulinus
ACACCACAGTCCATAATTCTGTGGTGTTCCAACCGCCAAGGGTTCGAAAAAGAATCCAACAGCACCCCCAAAGCAGCCAGCGAAAGGTAGTAGAATTAAACAAAACGAGTGTGTGTGGAGAGGAAAGTTGTTGAAAACTAAAAAAACATTACGCAAACAGTATAAATGTAAGGGACAATCTTTGAGCCTATGCTTGAGGATCCATTTAAGGATGCAAGGGAGATCAAAAGATATGGAACAGTCTGAGTGGTCAGCTCTGCTGTTCAATAACCCAAGCATTGTCAGCGGCTAAGAATTGTGCACAACAACCTTTCCTTGGATCTCCTAAGATGCAATCACCCACTGATTGAACAAACAATATAATGCTGAACAATTAAGTAGTGGGGAAAAAACAAGTGCAGGTTAACAATTCCTCCATCATTATAGTAATGACTTAGCAAAGATTTGAAATTGAGAGGAAAAAAAATTGAAGATGAAGTAAATGGGAAAATGTATATCACAAATATGAAAACCCTTCACTAGCTGCATGAGGAAACTATCGCAATCCCTCTCGAAGGCAGATATGTATGTATCGCCTGCTCCTGTGTGTGTGTGTGTGTGTGTGTGTGTGTGTGTGTGTATGTGTGTGTGTGTGTGTGTGTGTGTGCGTGTGAATACTTTTTTCTTTCTTTAAACTTACAGTCCTTTCGTAACATGTGTGATGTATGATTGCTATATGCTTCTCTTTCCCCTTTGTCAATGGGTGTGGACAATAGCTATTTTGTATTGAACTATGCAAGATCTCGTCATTGTTTAATCCTTTTATATGTACTTGCATTAATTTGACCTTTGATTTGCTTTCTTTTATTTTTGTCCCATGGCTGGGTGACAAGAAACACTTATATTGTTGATCTCATTACCCTGATAAAATAAGATTTTGTTCGTTCGTTTGTTCGTTCGTTCCCCTCCTCCACCCCCCCCCCCCCCCCCCCCCCCCCCCCCTTGCCCGATTCCTTCTCCCTTTTCTACTCCTTGTACGTCATGTTCAAACGTTTTTCTACTGCGTTCATTTCTTAGTGGTTTGGACAGCAGCTTGCATGTTTGAACTGAACTGTGAAAGATTTTGTCATTTTTGTTCCTCTTGCATGTGTTTGCCTTGATTTGTTATTTAACTTGTTTTTCTTTCCATTTGTCTCAGGGCTGGGTTGAAAATAAAAGCATTCATATCATTTTGCTCATCTTATTACCCTGGTGAAATAAAATGTTGTTTCGTGTCGTCTCCCCCCCCCCCCCCCCTCTCTCTCTCTCTTAAAGAGGGGGACATCAATAATGGATGTTTAATTTGCTAAGTAGTTGATTACAACTACATTAATCATTCTTTATTCTTTTAGGGATCATTTATGGTAAATTACACTGAGCGATTTTTTTTTTCTTGTTCTTTTCTTGTTCTGTTCATTATTCTATGGAAGATTGGTTGGAAAGATACTTCGGTTGTCAAATACAAATCTACACGTTTTATACATGTAATTTCCGATCTTTCATCGCCAAAATACCACTTTTCGTTGAGAAAGATGACTAACATGTCTGTATTCGACAATATTAGATCTTTCTAAGCTATTGATTCTGTTATTTTGATACCAGAACATCAGTTGCCAAAGAAACTATTGTTTGGCGAACCACAACAAGAAAAAAAACGCTCTCATGGAGGCCAGAAGAAACGTTTCAAAGACAGCCTCAAATCTTCCCTGAAGGCCTTCAATATCAGCCACACAACATGGGAGCAGACTGCCCAGGACAGAGACGGGTGGCGATCAGTTGTCCGCAAAGGTGCAGAAACCTGTGAAAGCAACCGAACTGCTGCAGCTGAGCAGTGCAGGATGATCAGGAAGACCAGTGCCAACAGATCTCCAACTGCTGCCACCATCCCCTGTCCGTACTGTGATACGTCTTTCCGGGCGCAGACCGGCCATCTGCGCACTCACCCCCGATCCCAGGATGACTAGATGGTCTTCACCGTCTTGACGGACAAACAACAACACAGTATCTATATCTAAGTGTGCAAATCGATGACACTCTGAGGGAGCAATATAATGTCGTGAGTGCTCAGTCAAACGAACAGGCCGATGACACGAAGAGAACGCTGTATTCCTTCCATGCCGACCATAAGTTACATTATCTTTGTCAATTCGTTCATCAATAATAAACACAAAGATTGTTTAAGACCACCACATGGGCAGAAGCAAGCTTCAGAGAATTCACAACTTGATCGAACACGAGATTTGACAGCAGCATACATACTTTTCAAAGCAGGGGTAACATTTTCCCCTTTTTATTCCATTTCTGCTGCTTACTTGCAGGATTCATCCCTACAGACTGTCAAACGCTTTTCGAAAATCAATTAAAGAACATGCAGCTTTGGATGTCTTTAAAATTGCTTGTGAATGAGTGCTACAAGAGTGAAATTACAATCCCCAGTACAGTGGTTTACTGTATATCCTGCAGTTTTTTCTCAGTTATTTCAGTTTTCTTTACCCGGTTAGTAACCCTCTCACGGAGTACCGAACTATACCGTATGCTGTGTGTTCAATACAGACATTCCCAGATAAACATCTGGCATACTTACATCACCCTTTTTATCTACAGGATGGAAAACTGATAAAGACCATTTATCAGGTCATAAACCTTTATCATAAATGTACCTGGATTTTTTTTTTTTTTTTTTTACCAAGAAAGGAACATTAACATCTCTGTTATTACGAAATCGCCTATTGTACCATAGGTCCTGCCACTCTTTGACTTTTTCGATACTTTGAATGCAGATCTTAAATTTTCATCTTCTGACAGGGCTTGATTCAGTGAATCAGCTGCAAGATGATTAAATTAGACATGTTCATATCTCAGTATGATCAAAAACAGGCATTGCAGAGAGAGAGAGAGAGAGAGAGAGAGAGAGAGAGAGAGAGAGAGAGAGAGAGAGAGAGAGAGAGAGAGAGAGAGAGAGAGAGATGGAGACAGACGGACAGACGGACAGACAGACAGGCAGACAGACAGACAGACTGACTGACTGACAGATAAGCAGACAGACAAATCAGCAGGAAAGGTACCCCTGATGTTCGTCAGCTATAAACCAGCCATCATGTAGATAAGTCTTTGCACTCGCAGCGTCGGCAGCCTATCAGTAAAAGATGCCACCACTCCTGTGACCTCGCTTATCTCCCTTTGATCCCTCGTTAAAACGCGAACTGCTGCTTCCCCTTTTCCTCCCACACCCCTCTTTTCTACTACCCTCTCCCCACTCAACATCCTCTTCCTCCTCCCCCAAACTCATTTCTTCCCAAATGCCTATAGGAAGTGAAGGAAGATAGCGAGCAGAATGAATGAACACCTTTGTTCGTGAAAGTTTCTGAAACAAGGCAAATAACGACCTCTGGAATTGAAGTATACTGGATTATAATGTCCATAATAACAGTTCTGAGTGTTGCTCCGTGAAACATCATTTTCGTCCCTCAAGGAAATGATAAAAGTAATGGGGAAGTCAATAATTATCGCCGTTTTCCCAGAGGAAAATGATCAGTATGTTCAGGGAAACACATAGGCTAGAACACCAAGGCTCCATCAAAATGTTGTTATGCTATGCATAGTTAAGCGGGGATTGTCTTCAGTTGTGACAAGCTCCTAGCATAAGATTATCAGTCTGCAAAATCCCCCGAGGTCGGAGTGTGGCTGCCCATGTGGCGGGGGGTAAAAAAAAAAAAACAGTCACACACGTATGTTCTCATCCCCAGCTGATGCATTTGTACCATCGTGTTCAAGTTCTCCCTCCCCTTCCCTCTGCTCCGTGCCTGTCTCCCTCCCCATCTCTGTACTCGATCCCCCGTCTCCCCTCCCCCTCCCATCCCACCTTTTCTCAGTTCGGTTCAGTTCAGTTCAGTTCAGTAGTTATTTTAACATCGGTTCATCATCAAGGACAGTAGACAATATTAAAAGGCGACAGAGATCACTGAGAATGCCAGACCTACTGTCTCTGGTCATTTTCTCTCACCTCTCTCCTTCACGCGCTAGAACCTAGACACTCCAGGGAGACGGGGGATCGAGTAGAGGGAAGGGGAGGGAGATGGGGGTTGGGGCTGGCGGTCTTATAAAAGAGTATTATTATCTATCAGTTAGAAAAGTATGCTAATCAGTTGTCACATTACTGTATCTGTCTATTGATTAACGTTTAATAAAAGAAGCCATAAACACAACTGTGAACGGACGCAGGTTTTGAAATGACTGCGAGGAAAGCCATTGGAGAAAATGTGTTGTGTTGTATGTCCGTCGAGACGATGAAGACCATCTAGTCATCCTGGGATCGGGGGTGAGTGCGTAAATGGCTGGTCAGGCCGATCTGCGCCCGGAAAGACCTATCACAGTATGGACAGGGGATGGTGGCGGCAGCTGGAGATCTGTTGGCACTTGTCTTCCTGATCATCCTGCGCGCTGCTCAGCTGCAGCAGTTCTGTTGCTTTCACAGGTTTCTGCACCTTTGCGGACAACTGATCGCCATCCATCTCTGTCCTGGTAAGACTGCTCCCATGTTGTGTGGCTGATATTGAAGTGAGAAATGTATCGAGCAGGAGACAGGAGACGACTCTCATTTTATCATGCCATGGCCCAAACATTTGGACAGAAATACATAATGCATACCTTGGAAATGCTCCTTAGTTTTATCAGTTCATACGACTTTGGCTGAGAACTGGTAGAATTTGTGTAAAGTTATGAAATGAAGTCTATGTTGTTGAACGTTGTCAATGCCACTACAGGTGTTGGTGAACTTTGTCACTGTTACTACAGTGCTGGTGAACTTTGTCACTGTTACTACAGGTGTTGGTGAACTTTGTCACTGTTACTACAAGTGTACTTTGTCACTGTTACTACAGGTGTTGATGAACTTTGTCACATCTACTACAGGTGCTGGTGAACTTTGTCACTGTTACTACAGGTGTTGGTGAACTTTGTCACTGTTACTACAAGTGTACTTT
>JADBJO010004550.1:82500-90000 GCA_016801955.1 Conus betulinus
CTGTTATTATCTTTATCATCATCATCATCATTATTATTTTATCATTATCATTATTATTACATTGTTATTGTTGTTGTTACCGTTGTTGTTGTTGTTGTTATCAGTAGTAGTAGCAGCAGTAGTAGCAGTGTTAAAAGTAGCAGTGGTAGTAGCAGCAACAGTAGACGCCTCCGTAATAAACTCGAAAGTGAAACTGAAGAGCTCGTCTTTTAGTTCAAGGAATCGTGCATTCTCACGACTCTTTAAACACGCGTAAAAAAAAAAATTCACGTCGAAAAACTGAAACCGAGTGATGAGATGCATGCCAATCGCCTGAACGTCAACTCCTGCCAAAAGCATTTACAACAGCAAAGATATGATCAGCAAGGGAAAAACATCAAACAAACGAGGACAATGGGGTCACTAACATGAGTGAACAGGATTGCAGACCAGTTCAACTGAGTTGCTATACAACAAATCAAGAATGTTGATCAATCGATTATACGAAACAAATTCGCAAACGACCATATCAGTAACTCGTTTCTAAATTCAGTCAGGTGCTTTTCATTAAGTAAAAAAAACAAACAAACAAAAAAAAAACGCTCTTGAATATGTATTTGTGCACCATTACAACAACTGAAAGATTGATTGACCTGTTGGGGCGATTTCGTTCTCACAGCGCGCTTAGCAAGGAAAGCCTTGGCCTAACTTTCACCATTTTTTTTTTCAGAAAGAGAGGTGGTTAGTTATCGCCAAGGACACAGGCAAACAGAGTACAGGACTAGACACAATGCATTTCGACCTCTTGGGTCTTCTTCAGGCGAAAACAAATAACATTTAGGACAGTGAAAACGAAGAACGAAAAACCACTTATCTTCTCATGCTACTCTTTACACGCTCACCAGATTTGAGTAAAGACTATACTAAAAAAAAAAAAAAAAACAATAGATAAACAGACTTCTCCGACAAATTCATCACATATCAACTTTGTTACTGCCTGTGATGCATCATCCTGTTATGTGTGTGTGTGTGTGTGTGTGTGTGTGTGTGTGTGTGTGTGTGTGTGTGTGTGTGTGTGTGTGTGTGTGGGTGCGTGTGTGTGTGTGTGTGGGTGCGTGCGTGTATGCGTACAGGTGTATGTGTGGGGGATGGGGAGGGGTGTGTGAGTGTTGATGTTTATACAAATACACATACTAACACAGGCTTTTATGTAACGATTTATAATGTCTCTTTGTGATGTCTTATGTACTTGCAAAATGATGTGGAGCAGAAGAAAAATTTCCGATGGACAGTAAAGTTGATTGAATTGAATTGAATTTGGCATGTAGGGACACAGTACAGGTCCTCCGCGTTGTCCCTTATTCTGAGTTGTCTTCTAGACGGCGCCGCAAGTGAGTTCCAGAGCCTATTGTTCGTTGCCGGGTGTTCTTGGGCCGTCCTCTTTTGCATTTTGCCACTGGTGTCCATGAGGGGCAGTTCGGGAGATGTTGTACTGCTTTTGTTGTTGTTGTTATTGTTTTTTTTTGCATATGATGTGCCCGATCCATTTCCATGCCTTCTAAATATGGCTGTCTTGCTCATTGTCATACGTCAACAGAAAAAAAAAAATGTAAGCGGAAATATAAACAAATTTCAAGTAAATGTTAGCGAACCGCCAAAGAAAAACGTGGACAAACGAGTCACAAGACAAAACACGACGCGTTTCGACCTCTTAGGTCTTCTTCAGGCAAGACACAAACAAATAGGACAATGAAAATGAACGAATTTTTCACTTAGCTTAGATCTCTTCAACGTAAGGTAGGCAGGCGCTGAACTTGCCTGAAGAAGACCTACGAGGTCGAAACGCGTCGTGTTTTGTCTTGTGACTCGTTTGTCCACGTTTCTCTTGGCGGTTCGCTAACATTTATTTAAGATTTGTTCAGAAAAAATCTAGCTGAAAAAGAAGAATTAGTGAGTCCGCCAAGCGACAGGGACAGATAGATGACAAGACAAACCACGACGCGTTTTGACCTCTTAGGCCTTCTTCAGGCAAGATAAACATCTTTCTGGACAATGAAAAAGGAGATCGAGCAATCGCTTATCTCTTCAAATTCGGCGCAAGATGGGCGTTGAGACTTGATTTTAGAATTCTAATGGCACTTGTATAAGTTTCTCCAAAGCAAATAATGTACCCTGTAAGTTTGATGATCACGATATTTGACACTAAAAACCTTCAAAAAATGTGTTGCAGGTTTTTTTTTCTTCAAAAAAACTGTGTTGAAATTCCTTCAAAAAACTACGTCGAAAATCTATATTTCATACTAAAACCTTCAAAAAACTGTGCTAAGAATTTTTTTCTGGAGGAATAGAAAACAACTCATGTGTAAACCCTGATTACTGGAAAATGGTTGATCATCAAACAGACAGGGTCCGTGATTTTGCTTTGAAGAAACTTCCAACTATGTCATTAGAAACTGTCATTAGAAACTCTAAACTTAGTTAATTTGGTACTTAATCTTCCAATTGTAGCGATTGGGGGTAGCATTATGTTAAAGACAAGAGCACACACGTATAATTCCAGCTTATACTGCTAAAGAAAACATTGTATTGTGTTTTTTTTTTCAACAAGAGTTTCATGCATTACATGGGTACAGTCGATCATTACATAAGCATATCTGAAAACGGGCAATAAGTACAAGTATACATCAATGCACAATTATCATGAACACAGAGCAAGTATACAGTTTTGACGAGAATCGTGAAAGCTATTTCACATGAAATATTCAAGAATGTGCTAGGGATTTTGTTTTCAAATAGAAAAAAAAGTTTACCTTTCAACCCTTCTTTCTCAAAATGTTTGATCATCAAGCTCAAGCTCTATTATCTATAACTTACTTTTGAAGAACGTTACAGCCATGTCCTTAGAAATGACAAAAAAGAAGTTCGTATTGAGGTTATCATCTGAACTTTGTCAGTGTGACGCTTAATGTCCTCCTTGCAGCGATTGGGTCACGTGATCTATACAGTACGGGAGTTAAGTTGAAGACAAGAGCACACACATGCAATCTCAGTTTATACTGTTGAAGAACACATTTGATTGTTATCGTTTTTTTTCCAACAAGAGTTCACATGCATTACATGGGCACAGTCGATCGTTACATGTTGAGAATAAGCACATCTGAAAACGAGCAATAAGTACAAGTATACATCAAGGCAAAATAAACACAGAGCAAGTACATAGTTTTGATAAGCTAAAGAATCGTGAAAACTGTTTCGCATTAAAACATTCACAATAACACAGAGCAGGTACATAGTTTTGACAAGAGAATCGTGAAAACTGTTTCACTTTAAAACATTCACAATAACACAGAGCAGGTACATAGTTTGACAAGAATCGTGAAAACTGTTTTCACATTAAAACATTCACAATAACACAGAGCAGGTACATAGTTTTGACAAGAATCGTGAAAACTGTTTCACATTAAAACATTCACAATAACACAGAGCAGGTACATATTTTTGACAAGAATCGTGAAAACTGTTTCACATTAAAACATTCACAATAACACAGAGCAGGTACATAGTTTTGACAAGAATCGTGAAAACTGTTTCACATTAAAACATTCACAATAACACAGAGCAGGTACATAGTTTTGACAAGAGTCGTGAAAACTGTTTCACATTAAAACATTCACAATAACACAGAGCAGGTACATAGTTTTGACAAGAATCGTGAAAACTGTTTCACATTAAAACATTCACAATAACACAGAGCAGGTACATAGTTTTGACAAGAATCGTGAAAACTGTTTCACATTAAAAAAATTCAAGAATATGCTAAGGTTTTTTTTTTAATAGAGAAAGTTTATCTTCAAACCCTGGTTTCTCAAAATGTTTGATCATCAAGCTTTTGATATCTATAATTTAGTTTTGAAGAAAGCTACAGCGATGTCCTTAGAAATAAAAAAAAGAAGTTCGTATTGAGGTTATCATCTGAACTCTGTCAGTTTGACGTTTAATGCCCCCTTTGCAGCGATTGGGTCTATACAGTACTGGAGTTATGTTAACGACAAGAGCACGCACATACAATCCCAGTTCACATTGTTAAAGAAAACATTTAATCGACCATTCTCTTTTTCACATGCACTATATGGGTACAATCCATCGTTACATACTGAGAAACAAGCATACATGAAAACGAGCCCTAAGTACAAGTGTATACTGAAATACGATAAGTAAGTATATTTTGGAAAAAAAAAATAGTGAAAACGATTGGAGAGAGAGAGAGAGAGAGGAGAGAGAGAGAGAGAGAGAGAGAGAGAGAGAGAGGAGAGGCAGGAAAAAGCAAGTAAGAAAACCAGTTGGAGAGAAAGAGAGGAGAAAATGAAAGAGGAGAGAAATCAGATGAGAAGGAAGAGGAAGAAGCAGAAGGAGAAAAAGGACCAGGAAAAAGGAAGGGGAAAAGGAGAAGGAGAAAGGAGAAGAAGAAGAGGAGAGGGAGGAGGTAAGAGCAACAGAGAAGAAGAAAAAAAAAAAGCAAAGCAAGCAAACACAAAACTCTATAAAGTAATGCTGCTAGCTCCTCATCCAATAGAATCTGGAATCAGAGCCACGTCGGGTCGGCCGATCAAGGGAAGATGGCTGCCAGGAGAATGACGACAAAGAGGACGATGACGGAGGATCTGACGTCACTCACTCCACGGTTCATTTGACACTCCTGTGCAAACACACAGACACAATGAATGATCCAGAACACACTCTATATATATATATATATATATATATATATATATATATATATATATATATATATATATATATATATATACGCACACACGCACGCACGCACGGAAAGCACAGAAAACACACATACACACACACACACACACACACACACACACACACACACACACACACACACACACACACACACGCGCGCGCGCACACACACACACACACATACAGAGAGAGAGAGAGAGAGAGAGAGAGAGAGGAGAGAGAGAGAGAGAGAGAGAGAGAGAGAGAGAGAGAGAGAGAGAGAGAATTGTGCGATACGTACCAAAAAATTCTTTACATAACATTCTTAAATCCATGAACTACAACGATTTCTTTCCTTGTTTTCTCTCTCTCTCTCTCTGTCTCTCTCTCTCTCTCTCTCTCTCTCTCTCTCTCTCTCTCCCCCCCCTCCTCCCATCTCCCTTCCCAGACGGTTGCTATTGTTTGTACCCTTTCGTTCCCTTATGTATTTCTCTTCACTTTTCTTTTAGTTTCGCTTTTGTTTGTTTGTTGTTGTTGTTGTTGAAAATGGCTTCTTTCTTTCTCTATAATTCTTCTGTCTTTACCTCGATGACGTCATTCTTTTCTCTTCTCTTGTGTGTTCTTTGTCTTCTCTCTGTCTTTCCTTACTTCCTTCTCCTTTCTGTGCTTTTCTTTCTTTTTTCTTTTTCTTTTTTTGTTTGACTCAGTCTCTTGCGGCTTTTAGACTACTTACTTCTTTCTCCTTTTTTTTCTTTTTCTTTTGCTTTTATGGTTCAAGCTGACACAGATGAGAAAGAGGGGATGGAAAATGCAAATAACAGTGTGCAAAAAAAAAAAAAGAAGAAGGAAATTTAAAACTGTTGCATCAAAGCTCTTGGGAACAACCGGACCAGCGATGTGGGGCGAACTGTTAGAAAAGCTTTTCACATGATTATACTTTTGAAACTTTATGAGAACTGCACTTAGTGAAAAAACAGCA
Organism: Conus betulinus; assembly: GCA_016801955.1. NCBI lineage: Eukaryota > Metazoa > Mollusca > Gastropoda > Neogastropoda > Conidae > Conus > Conus betulinus. The sequence goes on from JADBJO010004550.1 coordinate 88,196, forward strand.
CTGGGATAGTATTCTTTCTCCTCTTTCTTTCCGTCTTTCTTTCTTTTTGTTTGTTTTTTTGTTTGTTTGTTTGTTTGCTTCTTTTTTTCTTTATTTTTTTTTTTGTTTGTCTTTCTTCTTTCTATATCTCTTTCTTACTTTCTTTCTTCTTTTTCTTTCTGTTTGTATGTCTGTCTGCCTGCCTGTCTCTGTTTGTTTGTCTGTCTGTCTGTCTTCTTTCTTTCCGTTTGTCTGTCTGTCTGTCTGTCTAGCTATCTCTGTTTATCTGTCTGTGTCTGTCTATCGCTCTGTCTGTCTTTAATCTCTCTCTCTCTCTCTCTCTCTCTCTCTCTCTCTCTCTCTTTTTTTTTGCTTTACCGCTAGCTTTGTCTTTGTTTCCTTTTTTTGTTTTTATTTTTCCTTTTTTTATTTTTTATTCCTTCATTCTTCTTTTTTGACCTTCATTTTTTTTTCTAGTAATTCTTTCTAGATGTCGACCATTTCTTCTTTCTTTCCATCCTTCTTGTTTCTTTCTTCCCCTCCTTTATTCTTCTTCGTTCCTCTTTTTCTTTCTTCCCCTTCACTATGTCATTATTTCCACCACGACTTGCTTCTGCATTTCTTCGGTGCTTCTTTCCCTCAAACCCCCCCCCCCCCCCCCCCACTACATCCCCCACGCCCATCACTTCTGTCTTTTGTTCTGTTCATAACGATGAAAAAAAAAAAAGTTTTTATTCCTCTGTTCTTTCGTTCATTCCCTTTTGTTTTCCTTCTTTACTTCTTTCCTTCGATGCGTCTTTCTTTCTTTCATTACTTCTTGCATACTTGTTCAATGTCCCCCCCCCCCCCCCCTTTTTTTTTTATTTTCCTGCCTTCATCACTTCATATTCTCCCCCACCCCCACCCCCTTTCATTCACCGCTTTTTTGTTTGTTTGTTTGTTTCTCATTACTTCTTCCTTAACATTCTTTCGTTAAACAAATCTTACACAAATGTTAGCGAACCGACAAGAGAAACGTGGACGAACGAGTCACAAGACAAAACACGACGCGTTTCGACCTCTTAGGTCTTCTTCAGGCAGGACACAAAGAAACAGGACAACGAAAATGAACGAATTTGTTACTTAGCTCAGATCTCTTCACTCTTCAGCGCAAGGTAGGCAGGCGTTGAATCATTCAATTCGTTCATGTTCGTTGTCCTACTCGTTTGGGTCTTGCCTGAAGAAGACCTAAGAGGTCGAAACGCGTCGTGTTTTGTCTTGTGACTCGTTTGTCCACGTTTTTCTTGGCGGTTCGCTAACATTTGTTGAAGATTTGTTCAGATTTCCGCCTGCAGTCGTCTCACTTTGCAACTAGATCCATTCCTTCGTTAAATCTTTTTTTTTTTTTTTTTTTTAAATTCTATATTTTCGTTCGTTCTGTCTTTCTTTCTGTCATTATTCATTTCCTTCTTTTCTTCCTTGCTTTTTTTTTCCCCCTCTCCAGTCATTACATTCATCTTCTTTTCAAATCATTAATTCCTACTTTTTTAAAAATTTGTTTAACATGTTTCTAGATTTCCATCAATTTCCCCCTTCATTAGTTGTTTTCTGTCCTGCCTTCATTACTTATATTTCCCACAATCTCTCTCTCCCCCCTCTCTCTCTCCCTCTCTCTCTCTCTCTCTCTCTCTCTCTCTCCCTCTCTCTCTTCACTGTTTCTTTACTTTTCTCTTCATTACTTTTTCTTTTCTTTTTCTTTTTTTTTTTTTACTTTTCCTTTCAAATTAAGTTTCAGCTTTTCTTTCAGTTTACATCTTTCTTTCGATCGATATACTTCTTTCTTCCTT
>JADBJO010004550.1:112500-115000 GCA_016801955.1 Conus betulinus
AGAGGCAGATTGGGAAACTTTTCAAAATTACCTCACTGAGAAGACTGAGAGTGAAGTTATTTGTGAGGATGTTAACATCTTTTATGATAACTTTCAGAAAGCAGTTCTTGAGGCTGCTGCTCTAGCTATTCCTAAAAAAGGATCAAAAAGGTGTGAAACATTCTCAGGGAATGTCTGGTGGAATCAGGCTTGCGAGGAGGCTGTTAAAGCAAAAAACATTAGCTTATCTTAACTGGCTAAAAGTTAGAAAAGTTCCTGTGCAAGAGATAAAAGATGCAGCTCATAAAGAAATGTGCAGTACAAAAATAAAAGCAAACAGAGTCACAGCGCAAGCAAAAAGACAATACTGGTCACAGTTCTGTCTAAATGAAGTATCTGACTGTAAAGACTTGAAAAAGGTGTGGGATAAGGTGAAAGAAATGAAATCGGGCATTAAACTCCAAGATTACCCGATCAAAACAACAAGTAAAGAATTTCTATCTCCCAAAGAAAAGGCTGAGGAATTTGCATCTATGTACGTTAAAACATGTTGTACGGAATGTTTGCCTAATGAACAAAAGTCGTTTAGATTAAAAGAAAAAAATACTGATAACTATAGAGATCCTGTACCAAACAACAACAGTACTATAAATGTATCAATATCTTTACAGGAAGTCAGGAATGCTATCCGTCTGTTGGGAAATAAAAAGGTTTCGGTTGGTTTGGATGGGATTTCTTACACTATGTTAAACCATTTACCAGAGAACTGGATAGTCATTTTACATAAATTATTCAACAAATGTTGGGAATGTGGACAAATTCCCGATAAGTGGAAGACGTCTATTGTGACTCCTATTCTAAAGCAGGGCAAGCCTTGGTCTGAGACGTCTAGTTATAGACCCATTTCAGTCACGTCTCATACTGGAAAAGTCAAGGAAAAAATAGTAAATTTCAGAATGGCCTATTACTGTGATAAACATGATGTATTTTTTCTTCACATCAAGCTGGATTTAGAAAAGGACGAAGTACAATTGATCACCTGACACACGACTAACTACTCATATTAAGAAACAGTTTTTCTAAACGTAAAGTGTCCTTGCTTCCTTCTTTGATCTTACTAAAGCTTACGATAGAGTGTGGCACAGCCGACTACTGTATAATTAAAACAAATTGGTCTTTCTGGTCACGTCTACAATTATGTGAAATCCTTTTTAAGTGGGGAGACATATAATGACCAAAGTTGTGTGTGACTTTATCATCCCCAAGATCTATAGATATGGGAATTCCACAAGGGTCTATTATCTCCCCTTTGTTATTCAACGTAATGCTATATGACTTATGTACATGTTTTTTTCATCATATACCAAGGTAGCTCAATATGCTGATGACATTGCAATATGGATTAATGTATCTTTAAAGAAAAGAACAAATTTACGTCACATAAATTATATTCAGAAGCTCTTTCAGAACGAGCTGGATAAATTAAATAGTTATATGCATTTGAACGGCTTTCAATTCTCTGTTGAAAAGACACATTTGGTTCTCTTTAACAATGGATATAACCCAAGTAACTTGCCTATATTCTTTCTGGAGGACGGGAAATTTTTTATAAACTTGAAGTAAAATTTTTAGGCGTCCTACTTACACCAAAACTAAACTGGAAAAAAACACATAGACTCGATAGTTACTAAACGGTTAAAAGTTTGAAATTTCTAAAAAATTGTCAGTCACTCTCCATGGGGACAGAATCCCAAAGTTTTGTTGCATTTAGCAACCAGTCTTGTACGATCAAGATTGACTTACGAACAGGAGGTATTCTTTTCAGCTCCGCGATCGCATTTAAAGAAACTTCAAAGAATTGACAGTAAAGCTGTAAAGTTGTCCCTGGGTGTACCTGTGCACACTAAGTCCTCTGAAGTTTATAAGATAGCAGGCCTTTTTGCCCTTGATGAGGAAAGGCCATAATTTCAGAAAGGAAAATAAGATGAGAGTAAAATTGCCGTGTAGTGAGTGTTTGACGAATTGCCGATTGCCGTGGACGACCTTGAAGAGTTAAATACACGATCCGACATTGATTTTTCGAAAAATGCACAGAAAAATTCAAATTTAGAGACGCTTCGTTCATATGTTTCAGACGTTTTTAATTCATCAAAGATTAACCCACACGAGGTAGCGCCTCGCGTACTGGTTCCGCCGGTACCCCCTAGGGAACTAACGGAAGTAAAAGTAAACATTTTTTCTTCTGATCTAAATAAAGCGATGTCGCCGCGCATGTGTTAGCAGCATCTGTCAAAATTGACATAGAAGAAAAGTTTACTAACTATTTGAAAGTATACACTGACGGCTCAGTTCTTGATGATGGTAGTGCGGGATCTGGCTTTGTAATTCCAGATTACAAAGCTGAAAATCATATTATTTAGGTAGGGTCATTCCATATTTACAGCTGAACTTGTTGCTGTCCTGATGGCATTAAATTGTTTAATTTTTCCTTGCCAGTCTCAATATTTAATATCCTGTTTTG
>JADBJO010004550.1:127500-140000 GCA_016801955.1 Conus betulinus
CATGTGAGAAAAAAAACACAATACATGACAGTAAGAAGAGCTTCCACGGCAACAAAAGAAGAGAAACAAGTAAAGCTGTCCCTGGCATCAAGAAGAGCGATCAGTATAGCTAGCTGTCCCTGGCAATAGAATTAGCAATGTCGAGGAAAGGGAAGAAAAAATTGTCCATGGCAGACAGGAGACCTACAAAGAGAGCTGCGCATGTCCATCAGAACAGACATCCCTAGCCACAGAAGGAGCTACAGAAGGATTTTTCCTGGTAATGAGATCAACAAGAAGAGCTTCCACATAAAAGATCAACGAGGACAAGATCAAGAGGACAAGCAGTCATTGAGAACAAGACAAACCAGGTGCTTTGGCAACAAGATGGCTGACCCTGGCGACAAGATTAACAAGGAGACTGTTTCTGGCCACAAGGAAACTCAACAGGAACATGTTTCTGGCAACAAGAAGATTGACAAGAGCAGATACCTTTGACAACAAGATCAACAAGAGCTGATGTCCCAGGCAACAATAAAAGGGCAACAACAGCAGCTGTCCCTGGCAGCAAAAGAAACAAAATCAACAAGAGCGGATGTTCTTGGCAACCAGAAGATCAACAGAATCAAAATGTCCTTGACAACAAGAAGATCAACACGAGCACATGTCCCTGACAACAAGAAGATCAAGAAGAGCAGATGTCCCTAGCAACAAGATTGACAAAAGCAGATGTTATTAGAGAAACATGAAGACCAACGAGAGCAGATGTCCCTGGCAACATGAAGATCAACAAGAACATATGTCCCTGGCAACAAGAAGATCAATAAAAACAGATGTTACGGCAACAGGAAGATCAACTAGAACAGTTATCCCAGGAAACAAGGTGAGCGAGAACAAATGTCCATTGCAGCAAGAAGATCAACAAGGACAGATGTCCCTGGAAACAAGATCAACAAAAACACATGTCCCCGACGGCAAGAAGATCAACAAGAACCGATGTCCCTGGCAACAAGGAGATCAAAAAAAAAAAAAAAAAAAAAAAAGGCAGTTACCCTGGCAACAAGAAGACCAACAAGAGCAGATGTCCCTGGCAACATAAAGAGCAACAATGACAGATGTCCCTGACATCAAGAAAGACAGCTCGGACAACTGTCCCTCGCAAGGAAAATAAACAAAAAACAGCTGTCCTTTCCTTTGCAACAAGAAGATCAACGGCAAGAAGAAGAGCTGTCTTTGGCAATCATTGGGTGGAAGGTCTGTATCCGTCGCCAAACATGTCAACGAAAGAAAAAAAACAGAAGGCGATGTTCCTTCAGAGCACTTTGAATTTTGGCTGGGAGGTCATTTGTTCTGACACACAAACTACAGTTTTACTTCGCGTCAGATTTGACCAGCATCGGCACTAGTCCTTTCGTTTCGTTTCTTCTGTTTGTTTTGTTTTTCAGTCTAGGTGATGGTTTCACCCACATTTGTCTGTCTGTCTGTCTGTCTGTCTGTCTGTCTGTCTGTAAGCAGGGAGTACGCAAAAAAAAGGACCTAACTGATTTTCACTTTTTTTTTTTTTCCATTTCTTTTCTTTTTTTCTTTCTGTTTTTTTTCTTTCTTTTCTTTTTCTGTTTTTCCTTTCTTCTTTTTTCTTTTTTTTTTTTTTTTTTTTTGCTGTATCATCTTCGCGCGCCACGCTGCTCACCCCCCACCCCCACTCCCACCATATCCACACAGCCACAGCATAGCCAGTTTCGTCACAGCCCCTGGCATCAGCAATCCGCGGGGAGCAGTCAATGTCAAGTCGTCATGAGGCAACCCACCGGAGGAGACACTGCACTGCTGCCGAGTCCACATCGGCGGTGTTGAGTGGAGTCTGCCCTGACTTACACCAAGCTTGCTAGACTGACGAAATGTGGACGAACCTGCGGCTCTGGTCAAACAGGGGGGTCGGGCATAATTTCAGCCAGATTATGACAATCTCCTATCGTCCAACAAGAACAGTGTCAAGTCATTGTTTGCGAAATGATCACTATCTCTAAAGTGACATGTTTTTTTTTCTGCAGTATTCAAAACCTTCTCGTGATATACATGTGACGTTCTGTATTTACTACATCCGGTTAGAAGAAGAAAAAAAGAAGCAGAAGAGGAGGAGGAGGAGGAGGATGCGGCGGATGAGGAGGAGGAGGAGGCGGAGGAAGAGGAGGAGAGAAGGAGGAGGAGGAAGAGGCGGAGAAGGAGGAGGAGGAGAAGAAGAAGAAGAAGAAGAAAAAGAGGAGGAGGGAGGAGGAGGAGGAGGAAGGAGGAGGAGGAGGAGGAGGAGAAGAAGAAGAAGAAGAAGAAGAAGAAGAAGAAGAGAGAGAGAGAGAGAGAGAGAGAGAGAGAGAGAGGGGGGGGGGAGGAGGGGAAGAAGGACATTGGATCAAATCTTTTAGTCCGAGTCTACAGTTATTATTTTCCCTGGTGGCGATCACATGGCAGATCTCACGTCCGGTTGACCTTGGTGAAGATCTGCGCTATTCCGGGGGCCCCTTCTTCCCTTTCCTGGCTTAATTCGTTTTTTCAGCCCTTTATTTCTTTTGACTTTTTTCAGTCTTGTATTTTTTCCATGTTCTTCCTGGGTTGTTTTTCTTTTTTTTTCTGTGTTTTTTCCTCTCTTTTTCTTATTGCATTCATATCCTTTTTCTTGCTCTTTATGTTTTTTTTTTTTTACCCTATCCTTCTTTTATTTTCAACAGATTCTCTCTCTCTCTCTCTCTCTCTCTCTCTCTCTCTCTCTCTCTCTATCTGTCTCTCTGTCTGTGTGGGTGTGTGTGTGTGTGTGTGTGTTGTGTGTGTGTGTGTGTGTGTGTGTGTGTGTGTGTGTGTGTGTGTGTGGTGTGTGTGTGTGTGTGTGTAGCTGTGTTTGTGGACCATGAAAATCACTTACATAGATTCTGCCCTTTACTATAAAGAAGCTTAAAGAAAGTCAGAAATGGACGGAAAACAAACAAAGGCAAGAGAGTGTACACGAGAAAACAAAACAAAACAAAACAAAACAAACAAAACAAAACAAAAAAAAAACAACAAACATCACCACCAACAAACAACAAATCCAGATCAAAAACAATCAATCAAAACCAGCCAACAAACAAACAAACCAAACCAAACAAAAACCAAACCACTAAACCAAGCCAATCCATACCAACCAAACCTACTAAACAAAGCCATACCAAACCAAACCAAACCAAACCAACCAAACCAACTAAACCAAGCCATACCAAACCAAACCAAACAAAGCCAAGCTATACCAAACCAAACCAACTAAACCAAGCCCTACCAAACCACACCAAATCAAAACAAAAACGGTGGGGGGGGGGGGGGGGGGGGTGGGGGTGGGGTGGGGGGGGAGAGAGAATCGCCGAAAGCAGAAAGAAAGAAGAAAACCGACTGGGGGAATAGAAAGGAAACAAGCAAACAAACAGACAAGTAAACAAATAAACACAAACCAAACAACAGAAAATGCTATAATGGCAGAAGGGCTGAAAGCGAAAAATGCCTCCAAGAGCCATAACGGGGCAAGGGGGGGGGGGGGGGGGGGGGGGGGGGGAGGGGGGGGGGGGGGGAGGGTACAGGGGATGTATTTCATTTCACGTCTGGCTATGGTGGGAGCTGACTCTTGGACATTCTAGACTGCAGTTTACTTGGCTGCTTTTTTTTTTTCTCTCTCTCTTTGTTTGTTTTATTTGTTTGGTTGGTTGGTTGGTTGGTTGGTTGTTCCCTTATGCTGAGGGTTCGATCGGTTGGCAATGCTAGGTAGAATGGAGGGAGAGAGACTGCTGGAAGACGGGCGCCCTGAGTGTGTGTGTGCGTGTGTGTGTGTGTGTGTGTGTGTGTGTGTGTGTGTGGTGTGTGTGTGTGTGAGCGTGTGTGTGTGTGTGTGTGTGTGTGTGTGTGTGTGTGTGTGTGTGTGTGTGTGTGAGAGAGAGAGAGAGAAAGAGAGACAGACAGACAGACAGACAGAGAGAGAGGGAGAGAGAGAGAGAGAGAGAGAGAGAGAGAGAGAGAGAGAGAGAGAGAGAGAGAGCGTTTTGTGTTTTGTGTGAGCAGGTGTGGTGTGTGTGTGTGTGTGTGTGTGTGTGTGTGTGTGTGTGTGTGTGTGTGTGTGTGTGTGTGTGCGCGCGTGCGTGCGTGCGTGCGTGTGGTGTGTGTGTTGTGTGTGTGTGTGTGTGTGTGTGGCCATTTACACAATTAATATCAAATCCTCGTTGACAGGAAGAAAAATGAGCAAAACCTAAAGTATTTTGCTCTCCGTCTTTTTCTTGACTGACTAATATAGGAATACCTCATGGATCTGGGCACCATGTTACGTTCAATGACGTATCTGCATTACCATCTAAAGGGGAGCACAAAGAGAACGCTTGCTCGCGATAAAAGCGAGCGCGTTGGACAAGCGCTTGAAATGTTGCTCCAAATTTGCTTGTGCCGCACAAAAAGCACGCTCGCTTTATCGCGCCTGCGATTTGAAGCGACGCTTGGAAAGCGTCAAGAATCAAAAAGTTATTCTTTCTCGCGAGCAAGCGTGTTCCTGGTGCCCCGTCGCGTGTTGTCTCGAGTCTGGCGAGTGCGGTGTGTGTGTGTCGCATTTTCTCTCAGTCTCTCAGTGACAGTCTGACCAACATGGATGTACTTGAATGTCTCTTGGCTCATTCTCAAGTAGGAATGAAAAACGAGAAGGGCTCCTTTTAAGCAAAGGAAACAATTTATGGTATTCACTTTCCATTCGCCTCCTTTGATTAATCTCATGAACGCCCACATCTTTTGCGTTTTCCTAGGATAATTTTTCGGCAGAACACTGTCCAGCAACAACAAAAGTTCGTCTTCACTTGAATCCGCCATACTGCCAAATGACCTAGCTCTACCAGTCGCGAGCGCGCTGTACAATCTTTCTCTTTGTGCACCTCAACGCCAAGCAAGCGCTTTCTTTCTTTACAAGCGCTCGCGCTATCGCAATCACTCGCTTTATCGCAAGCGTTCTCTTTGTGCTCCTACTAACACTACAGGCATTGTCCAGTAAAACTGATGACATGGCAACTTCGGTGAACGGGACTGTGTAACATTAACCAAGTAACCAGAACCTCCCGAGCTGAACTCGACAAATTAAATATGCTCAAGGGAATACATGGGGTAAAAAAAAAAAAAATCAGCAGAAAAGACTCACATGATTCTAACAACTACAAATTTGGTCCTCAAAAGCACCCGAATTTTCAGGTTGATGGAAAAAAAAAAAAAAAAAAAACCAAACAAAAACAGATGTTAAATTCTTGGCACTTCATTTTAAGCATTGAAACATTCTGACATAGTATTATCGCAAATCATAAATATCATGTCTTAAGCCTCCAGTCATTAAATGTAAAGAAAGATAAGCTACCTAAGTTAGAAAATTATTACTTCCCTCCCATCTATCAAAAAGAAGACACAAACGGTAAATCAATACAGCTATATTTATATATATGAAGGGGTAAATTACACGCTGTGCCCTAATCCTATTCCATCAGATATTGCCACAATTCATTCTTGTGCTGTGACAGTACAATTTGATAAGATTCTACTAACTATCTTATCAGTGTATTTACCAAAAGGTCCAGATGATAACAACACTGAATGGATCCGTATGCTTCAGGCAGATAAAGACAAAAAAGTGCTAATTACAGGAGATTTTAATGCACATGCCCCCTTTTGGGAGAAGAACTGTGATCATATCACGAGCAATCGTTTGATAGAGAATGTTACAGATTCATCATTTTATCTATTAAACGATGGTCGAGTTACACGAATCCCCGATAACCCTAATCATAGAGCTACGGCAATTGATTTAACTCTGGTTTCGCCTGATCTAGCTCCAATCTGTGAGTGGAACACACTGGCTCATTGTTTAAATAGTGATCATATTCCGATTATAACAAGTTTTTGAAATTACAAGCACAAGAATGACAGATCTAACCGAGGATAAAGTCCCAAAATACAATTATAAATTTGCTAATTGGGATAAAATTTTCAGCAAGTATGTCCACGTTTTATATTGAGGATATGCACGATATAAAATATAAATGATCTCTATTTTTCATTTACCAAGGCAGTCCTAGATGCTGCAAATGAGTCTATACCCATGCTTCAGACAAAGAAATCACATAAACACTCTGGAAATATCTGGTGGAATGACGACTGTGAAAAGGCAAATAGTGAAAAAATGGGAAAAATTTAAAATATACATACAAGAAAATTCTACCCCAAACCATCAAGAGGCAAACAAGGCAAAAAATAAATCAAACAGAGTTAACGCCCAGGCCAAGAGACAATACTGGTCTTCTTCTTTTTGTATGAATGAAATCTACAGTCATAAAGATTTGCAAAAAGTCTGGGAAAAAATGAAAACCATGAAGAACGGAATTAATTTACCACAATGTCCCATAAGATTAGAGAACTCAGATCTACCCACTAATAATGAAAAAGCAGAAGCATTGCAGAGATGTTTGTCAGTTATAGTAGAAATGCAGGTCTATCAACTGAAAGTAAAGAGTATAGAGAAAGTGAAGAGCAAAATAAAACAAAATCAATTCATGATGATAATGAGTTCACAAGGAAAAGCTATGTAAAACTCTGAAATAACACTTGAGGAAGTAAAAGAAAGTATTTTACATTTGAGTAAAGCAAAAAACATCTGTCGGATTAGATGGAATATCTTATGAAATGTTAAAACACTTACCTTACAATGTTTTATTCGATTTTTACATATATTCATACAACGATGTTGGAGTAAAGGGGAAATGCCTTCTGTTTGGAAGCGATCAATTGTTATTCCTATACATAAGAAGGGAAAGCCTAAAGCAGATAGAAACAGTTATCGACCCATCTCGTTAACGTCACACGTTTGCAAACTTATGGAGAAAATAATATTAAACAGATTAGTCCATTTCTGCGAAAAAACAGTGTATTATACCACCAAATCAAGCAGGCTTTCGGAAAGGCCGATCAACTACAGAACATCTAGTGAAACTAACAACACAAATCAAACAGCAGTTCGCGAGGCGGAAGAATATCCTTGCAACTTTTTTTGACGTTAAGAAAGCTTATGATCAAGTATGGCACTACAAATTATTGCAAAAGCTTAAGGAAAACAATATTAATGGTAATATGTATAACTACATTAAAAACTTCCTTTCACATCGTTTCATACAAGTAAGAGTAGGAAACACGTACTCGAACCCCAGAGAACTTCAGATGGGATTACCTCAAGGTTCAGTTATTTCTCCTGTTTTATTTAATATTCTCATAGCCGATCTCCCAAAGAGATTGTCAAACGATTCAGTTTTAGTCCAGTATGCTGACGATATATGCATGTGGATGAAGGTAACAATGAAACGCAATACACCCATTAGAGCATTAAACTATACCAAAAAAGTTTACCAAAAGGAATTAGATAAAATCACTAATTTTATGAAGGAAAATGGTTTATCATTATCCTTAGAAAAAACAAATATGGTCCTTTTTAACTCGGGTTATAACCCAGAAAAAATGCCTATATTCAGCATTAATGGAATTGCCCTTAAGTTTGTACAAAGTGTTAAGTTTCTTGGCGTTTATCTGTCATCAAAACTTACCTGGAATCAACATGTAAATCATATACTTGATAAAGCACGAAAAGCGTTAATTTTAAAATTTTTCAAAATTATAAGTAAACAACGTTGGGGTCAAGATACTAAAGCACTTTTATGTCTTGCAAACTCACTCGTTCGATCTCGTTTAATATACGCTCAAGAAGTTTTCTTTTAATGCCCCCAAGCACCTATTATCCAAACTTCAAAGCATAGACTGCAAAGCTGTTAAACTGGCACTTGGGGTACCAATACATGCTTCCAATCTAGGATCCTATAAAGCGGGGGTGTTCTTCCTCTAGATGACAATAGGAAAAATTCTTGCGCTAAATTTATAGTAAAATCGCTTGCTTTTGATACATTTTTGTAAGGAAGAAATTAGATTAGACTCTGCGAAAGATTTTGCTAAAAGAGCTAAAACAATACACTCTTTACAATCAATCAATTCCTATGCCACCGATATAATCAATTCTAAAGACTTAAAACACAAAGAAATAGCCACTAAGCCACCTGTTTTCACCAGTAGCACCCTGGGAGCACATTAAACCTGCTTTTGATATTGATGATACAAATCTAAACAAAAATCAATCTCCAAATCTTGAAAAATTTTAGTAAACATAAGCATTGAAAACAAGTATACTGATTATATCAAGATTTACACAGACGGTCTAATAGAAAACGGCAGTGCAGGATCAGCATTTTTTATTCCTTCCTTGAAAACATTAAAACGTTATAATATTGTAGACATTATTCCATTTTCACAGCTGAATTAATAGCATTTTAAGGGCGTTTATCACATTAAAGAGTTACCTTTAAGTACATGCAAAATATTATTTTGTGTGGATTCAAAATCAGTATTATATGCCATCAAAGGTCAAAATACAAGGCACGGGTTGAAATGACACAGGAAATCAAGCACTTAATAGATCACTTAGCAAGTAAAGATATCAGTGTTACTTTTTATTGGATTCCATCTCACTGTGGAATTGTCTTTAATGAACAGGTAGATCAAGCAGCCAAGAGTGCAGCACGCAATGCTGCAGGGACAATTAAACTTAATGTTAAGCTAGATCTACATGAATATTATAAGTACTTTGACAAGTTAGCAAAGGATAATTTTGTTGACAAGTTGAAGACCTTAGATATACAATATTCACATAATTGTGTAACAGCTTGTGACACACTGCATTCGGATATAATAATTAAGAGTTTAAGTCAAACCAAATCCAGATCAGTTACGTCTTTGATGTTTAAGATTCGTCTAAATGCTCTCAAAACAAAATTTTGTAAAAATATTATTTGTGTTTGTGGGAGTCAAATTTCTACGAATCATCTGCTTCTGCACTGTCCTGCCATCAAAGCTCAAATGCTCAAAAATAGAGACACTGCGCTCAACCATCGAAATCCGATAACATTACAGAAAATAGTTAATGACTTTGATCTTCTTAAATTGTTTTCAGAAACTTTGCATTCTAGTTCTGTTGGTATTTTTTCTTTGATAGTTGCTGACAATGTTCAGATCATTTGTGTTTATTGATGGTATATTTACTCAAAAACACTCAACACTTACAAGATTCTCTCACGTGCTTTTTTTTTTTTTTTTTTTTTTTTTTTTTTTTTTTTTTTATTTTTTTTTTTGTCTAATGTCACTTGAGGGTGAAGAGACGTTAAATTAAAGTACTACATAGTATTATTTAAATGCCGACCTCCCGAAAATTGCTATTAAAAACAAACAAACAAACAAACAAAAAAAAAAACAAAAAAACAACCACGTATGATGTGGAAATTCCGAAGTTCTGGTGCACATACACCTGTATTAGTTAGCCAAGAAATATTTTTCTGTGATTCCAAAAATTGATTAAAAAAGATCACAAAGTTTGGCCAATAAATAATATGTCAAGTTTGCCTTAGACGTTCCGTTTCACACAAATGTAGCAGAATCGTAGGCTAGCAGGATCTCTATCCCCTAAGGAAATGAGAAAATCAGCACATGTAAAATATAGCACTTAGAGCAAATTCCAGGAACATTCTTTCAAAATGGACTGAAATGTAAGATCTGACCCGGAATTCTGTTAAAAAAAAAAAAAGCCACAAACATTTGCCATGTAACTTTTCTAAAAACAAAACAAAACAAAACAAAATTAAAAACAAAAAAAAAACCGATATTGTTCGCCTTATGATAATTCCGCACTTACAAACAAACGAATTAACAAGATCTAGTTTTGAGATACATTACACCAGTATAGACAAAAAATTACAAGTGTTTTAACTGTGCCCGTCAAAACGTGTCAATGATCCCTCTGCTGGATGTTTCCTCTGCTCTCCCTATTTATCGCTCGCTGCTTAATTCTCCCCCCTGCTCAATACTTCCCCTGTCTAGTATTACCCCCTACTCGACATTCTCCCTGCTCAATATTTCACCTGCTCGATATACCTCTGCCCACAGGAGAAATAAACTCTCGTTCGGGGGGGGGGGGGGGGGGGGGGGGGAGAAGGGGCATGCAAAAGGATATCATTGTCATACCTCAGCTAAAGACCACGCACGTGCGCATGCACAATGATACACGGGCCTCAGACAAGAAGGGGGAGTATGGAGCAGGGGGGGAAATATTGAACAGGGGGGGGGGGGGGGGGGGGGGGGGGGGGGGGGGGCTATTGAGGTGGGAGATTATGGAGCAAGGAATCTATCATACGAGGGAGTATCGAACTGACCCCAGTCATTGCATGGTTAGCACAAATATATTCCAATCATCTTAAGATTCACACTGATGGCTCTGTGCTAGAACTGTAATTCGGTTCTGGTTTTATCATTATGTCACTAACGATTGAGAGATTTCATCATCTTTTAAAGAGGTTCGCCAAATTCTATGGCAGATCTCACAGTGATTGTTTTGCTTCTTTTTTTTTAATTGATCCACCGGTTTATGCGTTCAGTGTTTATTTTTTTTGTAGATTCTATATTTCAAACAAAACCATTTAATCCATTGCATTTAAATGAAGGAAACAAAGTTTGATTCTTGTTGAATTCCTACGTGTTGCGGGATTATACAAATTGAGCATTTTTCCCCCATAGACCTACAGGGAGAAAAAATAAAGTATTTTCAATTTTGCTGAACTACATATGAAGTATTGAAACGAAAGGAACTGTATAATATATTATAGAAAAAAAAGACATACTGACAGCCTTTCGTCCATTCTGACACAAGTAATCCAGTTTCACAGAATGCACAAAGTAATAGATCTAGTAGGGTTAGATCAACATTGGGCTTTTAAATCATCTTTGAATTCTCCATTTACAAATATTGCAAAGAGCACACACAAGATCGTTTGCTTATACATTGCAAAGCTGATACATAAACACGTTCTACTTCTTTTGGGGCTGTTTTCAAGTTGGCCTGTCATTATTTATGAACCGGTCGCTTCTGGTAAATCCTCCCCAGCACCGAAAACCCACTTAGCTGTCCGTCACCCCAATCATTCTCACTTCCTACTCGTCTCTTCCTCCCTTCTTCCCTCTTCGTCTGCTTCGGTTTCGTTGTGGTTTATTCTACTGCTCATCCCTAATCTATTGACTTAGATTGACATTTAGATCTACTTGCAAACTGAGGCGACTGCAGGCGGAAACCTGAACAAATTTGAAAAATGATTTATAAGGCCCTGCCGAAAAACGTAGACAAACGAATCACGAGACACAAAGACAAAAGTTTTTTTATTCAACGCCCATCTTGCGCCGAACTGGATAAAGATTAGTGATTGCTCGTTCATTTTTGTTGCCGTGAGCGTTGTGTGTCTTGCCTGAAGAAGACCTAAGAGGTCGAAACGTGACGTGTTTTGTCTTGTGATTCGTTTGTCTACTTTTTTTTTTCCGGCGGAGCCTTATGAATTATGTTTAAAAAAAAAATTCATTTAGTCTTATGTCATCAACGTGGGATAAACAAATTAAACCAAACAGCCATCCTTTTCTCTCTGTCGGTCTCTCTATCTTCGCTGTCTCTCTCTCTCTCTCTCTCTCTCTCTTCTCTCTCTCTCTCTCTCTCTCTCTCTCTCTCTCCCCCTCCCCATCTCCCTCTCTCTGGTCGATTAGCACTGATCCCCTTCTTCCTCCCCTTTCTTTAAAACAACAACAACAACAACAACAACAGTCTCATTTATTTATGCACTGGTTCAAGATTACAGGAAATCGGTAGAACGGCGTAGCAATGGCTAGGAGAGAGAGAGAGAGAGAGAGAGAGAGAGAGAGAGAGAGAGAGAGAGAGAGGGGGGGAAAAAGGGGGGGGGTGAGGGTGGTGAGGGTGGGGGTGGGGGGTACCATTCATCACCGACAAGTGAATGTCTTGGAACCAGCTTCCTGTCATGCCGCTCACAGTGCGTGGACAGCATGCAGGGTAAACGCCGCGGGGGTGGGGTGGGTGGGGGGGGGGGGGGGGTGTGGATGGGGTGGGGGTGGGGTGGGGGGGGATTGAGAGTGTGGATGGGGGAGTGGGAAGAGGGGGTGCGTAAGGGTTGTGGTGCCTTGGGAGGATCATAATTCCAGACTCTCACCCCCCCCCCCCTTTTTTTTTTTTTTTAAATTAGCCCCCTTCTTTTCTTTTTTCTTGTTCCTTCTCTATTTATTTATTTATTTTTGATTTTTTTTTTTGTTTTTTTTTGTTTTTGTTTGATGTCATCTTCACCAAATGCCTGGCAGTGGAGCGTGCAGTCACCTGTCCGTAATTGTTTAGGTGGACGAAGAGCGAGGGCGCGAAGTGGGTAGTAGAGTGGTTATAGAAAGGGAGGGGGGGGGGGGGGGGGGGGGGGGTGTTCAAGGGTTTGGAGAAGGGACAGAGAGTAATACGTCATCGATTTTGATGTGTGAGAAATCATCCACGGAATCACACATGGCACACTCACACGCACACACAA
>JADBJO010004550.1:145000-147500 GCA_016801955.1 Conus betulinus
CACACACACACACACACACACTCGCTCGCACACTACGAACTCGCACACATACACAGATGCACGCACGTATGCACACAAGCACGCAAGCAGGCACGCACGCACGCACACAGAAGACATGGAAGACTTGATCACAAGGAATTCGGTAGTAAAAGCAGAGAAAGAATTCAACCGACTTCAATACTATACAAAAAGAATACGATTCCAGAGCACGATTTACAACATTCTGTGACAGTGAAATATCTAACAATCTGTAAACAGTTACTTCCGACCGTAGGACGCCAGAACAGTTGGCCAGACGATTTTGTTGTGACAGGCAGTCTCCACAGAACGCGATCTCCAGAGGAGGAGCGGAGATACAGAGGCGGAACCTGTCAGCCAGACCCTCAGCGCCACAGTCAGTAACAGACCAGAAAACTGATAAAAAGAGTATGTGTGCACGAGACATCAGAAGAAATGGGTTAAATATTTGAGAAGAGTTATATGGTAGGCAAACAGCGGTTTGGGGGGGATCCCAGAATAACTTTTGTAGCTTTATTTCTGGATCTTTGGAAGCCAGTATGTTGGGGGTGGGGGTGGGGGGTGGGTGGGAGGGGGGGGAGGGGGGTGGGGGGGGAGGGGGGGTGGGATAGTGTATAGGAGTCACGCCTGGAAAGGGCAGGACAGCAGACGAGAGGTTTGGATGGCATCTATAGCATTCCGATGGTGAGTTCTTGGAATGAGTCTCTCGGACGCAGCTATTCTTTCTTTGTCGGTTCTTTGTTCCCTACCTCTCGCCCCTACCCACCTCTATCACATTCCCACGCCTCTCTCTCTTACTGTCCCCCCCCCCTCTCTCTCTCTCTCTCTACCAGAGTGTGTCGGTGCGTGTTTTAGACCAACACCTCCCCTCCATACACACACACACACACACACACACACACACACACACACACACACACACACACACACACACACACGCACGCACGCACGCACGCACGCACGCACACACACACACACACGTGCGCGCGCGCGCACACACACCTCCATATGCACACACACACACACACACACACACACACACACACACACACACACACACACACACACACACATAGATGCATTCACCTACACACACACACACACACACACACACACACCACACACACACACACACACACACACACACACGTGCGCGCGCACACACACACATCACACGGTCACATACACACCACAGTCACACACACACACACAACACACACACACACACACACACACACACACACACACACATCTATCTATCTATCTATACACACACATGTACACAGAGGATAATAACAACAATCAACAAATACTGAATGCATTCCATGTCCCATCACCCTCACCCATCTCTGGTCCCCCCTCCTTCCTCCATTCCTTCTCAGCAGTAGGTGACAGACTCCCTCCCACCCCCCCCCCCCCCCCCCCCCCCCCCCCCCCCCCCCACCTTTCCCTCTTTCCCCTTTCTCCCCTCCGGCATGATCGATGAACTTTCAGCTGGACGAAAATAATTACTGCACGCCCTTTTCTTCCCACCACCCCCCAACTCATCCTCCCCCCAGACACAACCCCCCCCCCCCCCCCCCCCCCCAACTCTTCCAACCAACATCTTCCTGGTTACAGCATACCTCCCCGAAAATAATTGAACATCCTCCCCACTCCAATATTTTTTGGACCAAAATGGCCCGCACCTGCTTTCTGATAAAACCATTTTTCCTAAAATAAAAAAGCGATCTGTCATTACTGCAAGAAGGAAGGGGAAATGTACATAAGAGGATGATGAATGAGCCTCTGGTGCTTAGGAAGAAAAAGAAAACTGACGCCTGGGCTGAAACACGAGGAGGAATTCGATCACAAAACCTGATGATGAAGATCATGGTGTTGAAGTGGTGGTGGCTGTGAGAAATCATGATGACAAGCCGTCCGGGTGTTATTGTGTTGTTTGCCTGTGATGAAGGTGAGGATTATGTTGACAGCCATCACGGGTTGTTTGTTGTTGTGATCAAAGTTGTGCAAAACTACAGAGATTCATTCACCACTTTGGCTTCACAAGGGGAGTATTGCGCATGTTAATGTCTGTACTGTTTTCATTGTTTTTGTCGCTGAGGAAGGCTTATTGCCGAAAATTTCTTGTCTTGTTTTGTGTCGTGCATTAAAGTGCGGTACTTCACACTTTGTTTTGTGTGCTCTTTCTGCTTTTTCGTCGTGTTTCGGTAACGCTGCAGTTTGTTGCATTTGCCTTTGTAAAGGGACACACACGCGCGCGCGCGTGTGCACATACGCACGCACGCACGCACGCACGCACGCACGCACGCACACACACACACACACACACACACACACACACACACACACGGTCACATGCAAACGCAAATGCACACACACACACACACCACACACACACACACACACACACACACACACACACACACACACATACGGGCAATGCATACGCACATGCATACACACACACGCACGCGCGCAC
>JADBJO010004550.1:160000-162500 GCA_016801955.1 Conus betulinus
GAGGAGAGAGAGAGAGGAGGAGAGGAGAGAGAGGTGACACATTTCTACTCTCTGGAGCTAAGCAGCGTATTGTAAAGGTAAAATGGATGGCGCGGCAGAACTGTCCCTGGGGGAGTATGAAAGAAGAGACAGGAGGGGAGGGGGGGGGGGGGGGGGGGGGGGGAGGAGGGGGGGGGGGGGAACAAAGATTCATGACGCTTCGCTGCGATATATGACACAGCACGCACTACGCGTTCATTAAGCAGGTGCTCTTTGCGTGAAATGTCAGCTGGCCAGATGCCCTGAATCAGTCAATCGATTTCTCTCTCTCTCTCTCTCTCTCTCTCTCTCTCTCTCTCTCTCTCTCTCTCTCTCTCTAGCTTTCAGACTGTCTGTCTGTTTTTGAATAACTGATAGAAGGACACAGATGTCAGAAAAATTAATTTCAGGGGTTGTTAAAAAAAAAAAAAAAAAAAAAAAAAACTATGCGAATTCTAGAAGCATTGTATGTACTGTCTGCACCATCACCCCTGTTTCCACTTCGTCATCACTCATTCCTTGAACTGCATCGTCTGTTGTATCATGTTTGTTGTTGTGTTTGTTGTTGTTGTTGTTTGTTTCTCTTGTTTGTTTGGTTTATTATCTTATTTTTTTTTTTGGATATGGCTATTTTTTCGATGGTTTTTTTCTCTCTGTTTCTTTCAGTCCTGTTAGGGTGCCGGGAACTCTTTCAGAATAAATGGTATCCCATAAAAAAAAAACAAAAACAAAAACAAAACAAAAAACAAAACAAAAAAAAAAAACAAAAAAACAAACAAACAAAAAAAAAAAAAAACGGTCATACACACAAAACTCCACTGCTTGTCTTATGCAGGCAGTGTCCGCAGGAGTGTCAGCCTGCGTACACTGAAAGAAAGAAAAAAAAAAAAATGGTATCCCCATTATCTGGAAACCTTTTGCGCTTTTGATTTCCCCCTTTTTTTCCCTATCAATTCTTGATGAATTCGCCTTCTTTTGTTGTTAATCTTTTCTTTGCGATCATCCACATGTAGTCCTTGTGGGGGCTTTATCTGTCTTTGTCCTGAGCAGTATTTCTACGTTTTCCACAGTTGTAAAATCACAACGTGGCCGCATGTTGTGGATAAGTGTATTGCGGCTTTTGCTTTTCTTTCTTTCTTTTTTTTTTCAAAACCACGGTCATGACACTTCTTTTCGAAAACTTTCAATCTCCTCCTGTATTCCACTCACCATTCCTCTCTGGAGGTGTTTGTTGTATGTTTCCAGGTCTAGGTCCCTTCTTCACTACCGCAATTCAAAAACTCCAACCACCAACAACTAAGCCTCTCTCTCTCTATATATCTCTATATCACTCTGTAATCTGTATGTCTGTATGGTTATGTATGTCTCTTCTCTCTCTCTCTCTCCTCTCTCTCTCTTCTCTCTCTCTCTTCTTCTCTCTACTCTCTCTCTCCTCGCGCGCCTACTCTGGACGGATCTAATCAAGATCAGGATTAACACTGGAATGGAAAAACAAGTGTGTGTGTTGGTGTTGGGTGTGTGTGTGTGGGTGTGTGCGTGTGCGGCGTGACGACGTGCGTGCGTGTGGGTGTGTGTGTGTGTGTGGTTGTGTGTGGTGTGTGTGGGTGTGTTTGTGAAGTGTGTAAGTGTGTGTGCGTGCCTCGTGCGGGGTGCGTGCGTGCGTGCGCCCGGCGAGCGCGGCGCCGTGGCGCGCGGATTGTGTGGTGTGTGTGTGTGTGGCACAAGCCCACCACCCACACCACGACACAAACCACACACCACACTATTTCACACACACACCACACAACAGAGGTTGAGAGGAGGAGAGTGGAGAGAGGCGAGCGGAGGGAGTGAGGAGGGGAGAACCCCCCCCCGCCCCCCGCACCCGCGAAATTGATGGAGGATGGGAATGAGGAGGGGAGGAGAGAGGGGAGATGAGGAGAGAGAGAGAGAAAGAACGGGTGACACACAACGCATGCACGGAAGCACCACGTACCCCCCCCGCACACCACATCACACACACACACACACCACAACCACACACATCACACCATCACACACACATATTTCACACACCACACACACACACACACTCAAATACCCAGAGAAGAGAGAGCGAGAGGAGCGCACACCCCCCCAACCCGGGGATCGAGAGTAGAGAGGGGAGAGAGAGAGGAGAGGAGAGAGGAGGAGGAGACGCGGGGAGAAGAGTGGAGAGTGAACGAGTTGGAGAGAGCGGAAACTCTCAGCTCGGAATCCCAGGTGCCACTGTGACTAGGTAGAGACGAGGATGTAGGGGGGACGGGAAACGATGTGGAAAGAGGCATGGTGTGCGAAAGAAATCAGACTACAAGGAGCATTCTTTTGGAGGCGAGTTGCACTTTGATGGGTGGTAGCTCAGAAAAGCCCTCACACATTTATTCTGGGATCTTTTCACGTAGGGTATTTGGGGAGGAGGGCGGGTGGGGGGGTGGTGGGGGATGGGGGTGGGGTGGGGAGAGGG
>JADBJO010004550.1:167500-175000 GCA_016801955.1 Conus betulinus
TGATGATGATGATGGTGGTGGTGGTGATGATGATAACGATGGTGGTGAACAATGAATGAAGTAAAGAAAGATTTTTTTTTTTTTTAATCCAGAAACAATCTTCGCCTGGACCTAATGGAAGACACTGTGTGCTGTATAAGAGATCTGCCAATGTCCCTGAGCGGCTGCACAAACTGGTAAGGCCAATGCAGAGGGACTTGAAAATCAAACGACCAGTGGATGGTAGCTGAAGGGGGGAACATTTGCAAAGAGGAAAACTCGGAGAGATATTGAAACAGTTCAGACCAGTATCACTTCTGAACATCGAAGGGAAAACCCATTTCTCTGTCATGGTAGCGGGCTTCGTTACACACCTCACAGAACAGGAGCACTTTGACTTGTCAGTCCCAAACTGAGGCAGCCCAGGCGTGTCTGGCAGTGTGGAACATGTCACGATGGTCTGGGAGGTAATCCAAAGAACTAAAGCAGAAAACAAAGGGACCCTACTGGGTCCATCTGTCCAATGGATACGAATCAGTTCCACACAAGATGATTCAGCTGGCCCACGAGATAGATCAGGTCCAAAAGAACGTCCGATATAAGGTTGAATAAATACGTCCTTGGTTTCTCATTGAGGTTCTTCACAAAGGATGACACAACAAAATGGATCGATCTGGAAGTCGGCAGAGCAACGGGCCATACAAGGTCTCCAGTAACTGCTCATGTTACAGTGGAGGTCATTCTGGAAGCAGCCATGAGCCATGCAAGGCCAGCAGACCCAGGAAATGGATACCAAAATGCGTCTTCATGGATGACATAACATCCCTTTCCACCACGGAAGATGAGACACACAGTACTGAAGCAGTTACATCAGTCAAAATTGCTTTGCTGAGGATGAGTTACAAAACAGACTTCACCGAAACCTCTTACAGTGAAAGAGAAAAAGTAGCTGACGCTGTAATGCTCACTGTGGCCAGCCAAGCCCTTCTAACAATGAAAGCAAAGGCAATCAAGAGCCTTGGAGGTTGTTACTGACGCCTACGCCAATGGCAGAAGAAGGCATGTAGATGATGAACAAGTGCGGTCCCTTGGAAACAAACTTCAAGGCTCGGTGCTTGCAGGTCACGCTAATGTTGAAGCTCCTCTGGCCTCTGATGAATTAAGTAAAAAAAGTACAACGAAGTCAGTGGAGGCCAGGGTCAGGAAAACCACAATACCTTGTGTCCCATCGAGCTTCACCGTCGTTGTGCTCTACTGTCTACTGAAATATAGATCTGAAAATATATCAATTTTTTTTAAATGTTGATCGATGAGAACGAGGGTGATGAAGATGATGCTACGGATTTCCATTCCGATCTGAAACTGCAAAACGCTTCCTTTCATGAATGTATCCCGGCGTCAACCAGGCCCGGGAGATACAGACGCTCCGTTCTTGGTCAGGAAATTTAGCAACACTCTCAGAGACGCACGTTAAGTGGATGAAACTCGACTGTCTTCGCTGCTGAGCCCATAGCAAACTCAACCGAAGGTTGGAGTCGGTCGGTTCAGAAAAATCTCACATGCCTCTGATGGGAATCGAACCCTCGACTTCCCAGCCAGGAGTCCGCGACGCTAACCACTTCGCCACGGCGGCTGGACTACTCAATATAATCTAGCCTTGAGGAGTACAAGATGTAGAAAACAATGTTACGAGCCATGCTCGAGGACTCGGGAGGCAAGCTTCTCTGAACCTTTCATGCGGTCATTCTCTCTCCCTGGAGTCTCCTTTTACTTACAGGACATTTTTTTTTAGCTCAGAGAAGGATTAAACATGGCAGTGACAAGAGGATCAGCTCGGGAAGCTTGCAGCTTTTATAGCTACGTGGAAACTTAACCGAGTCAAAACAACCATAACACTGCGCGGTACATCAAGAATTGAACCTTGCTGATGCCAGAAAGAAAAGACTGTCGCGATAGTCAGACTCTACCGTAAGTGGAAATATGGGGCACTGGAGATTCCAACCTGACAGATGATGCTCAACCAACGCTTCCTTATCAGTCTGCCTGTCTGTAGATCTGTCTGTATGCCTGCCTGCCTGCCTGCCTCTGTGTGTGTGTGTGTGTGTTGTGTGTGTGTATGTGTGTATATATATATAAAGGGTGGAGAGCTGGGATGAGTGCCCCTGGGCAAGCACTGATCCCCACCACGCTAAATAGTTTCTCTCTGCCTTTCTGCCAAGGAAGGAAACAATACACATGAAGTGAAGACAAACATCTTCCTTTGATTTTCTTGTGACTTTTGCGTCGGCGAGCAGGAAATATAGTGTTTTATGAAACTTTCCCTTTTAATGATCCGTGAAAGTATGATGAGTTCATAGATCGCTATCAATTCATAGACGATAATTTCCCATAAAAAGAAGTGTGCAATAATCTCGTTAAATTGATCTTGGACCCGCCCCTTGATCTAGATCCGCACCAAAGATCCACATCACACCACACCACATGTTGGCATAACAGGTCTACACCACAGATACACACCGCAGATCTACTACACCACAGATCTACACCACAGATCTACACCACACGGATCTACACCACAGATTTGCACCACACAGATCTACACCACAGATACCTTATACAGATCTACACCACAGATACACACCACAGATCTACACCACACATACCACAGATACACACACAAATCCACACTATAGATCCACATTACACACAGGTTAGCTCAACAATGTACACCATAGATCCACACCACATATCTGCACCACAGATCTACACCACAGATCTATTCCACAGATCTACACCACAGATACACACCACAGATCTACACCACAGATCTACACCACAGATCTACTCCACAGATCTACACCACAGATACACACCACAGATACACACCACAGATCTACACCACAGATCTACACCACATATCTACACCACAGATGCACACCACGGATCTACACCACAGATACACACCACAGATCTACACCACAGATCTACACCACAGATCTACACCACAGATGCACACACCACAGATCTACACCACAGATCTACACCACAGCTCTACACCACAGCTCTACACCACAGATCTACACCACAGATCTACACCACAGATGCACACCACAGATCTACACCACGGATACACACCACAGCTCTACACCACAGCTCTACACCACAGATCTACACCACAGATCTACACCAAATGGGAAAGGCCCATGCCTTGGCCTGCCCGCCATGTTGTCATCATGTTTTGGTGAACATCGGTTCAGCAGTGTTTCTCCTCACCATGCGGACAAACCCACAGCCACTGGGGAAAATAGAGCGTCCCACGTGGGAAGTAGTGACACACACACACACACACACACACACACACACACACACACACACACACACACATTTTGCTTCGTTTGTATATTTTAGTTTTTAAGGCATCAAGTTTTAAGAGAAGAATTCATTCGGCCAATGACTAACAATCTTACAACCTAGAATTAACACCCAAACTTACCCAAATAGTACAACACACACAACAACAATTATACTTACAGCCGCAGTGAAGACACAAGCACGTCCGTCACAATCCTGCTAATTCAACGGACGGGTCATTAAGATTTCTAATCGCTTGTGGGCTTCTTGAGGTCGACAGACGTAGGTTGGGAAGAAACACCGGCGAAAAAAAAAACAACAACAAACAAAAAAAACCGTGTTTTCAAACGAATACTGGGTCTGAAAGAAGAGAGGAGGTCGCAATCCCAAACTTTCTGCAGGGAGCTACTGGATAAGCGCGCAGGGTTTACATCATATCCGTCTCTCAGCCGCCGCTTCCGTAATAGATTGCACTCGTTCGTTCCCCGCCTGCTGCTTACACGGCTGGTTGATGAGACGTAGAGAGGATCAGAAGAGGACGGGGGAGAAAGGGAGAGTGAAATAGAGAGAAGACATGGGGGAGGGGGATAGGGGGTTAAGTGGGGAGAGAGAGAGAGAGAGAGAGAAGAAGAAGAAGAAGGGGAGTGGGCTAGGAGCACCTGGCACGAAGGTCAGGAGGTCAAGTCATAGCGGTGTTCATGACGAAGGCGAAGGTCTGTGGAATAATGGAACTGGCTTGTTCAGAGTGTTTGGGCGTGTGTGTGTTAAGTTTTCTAGCTGCGGAATTTGAAATCTACTAAGGTCAGTCTTACAACAGCCAGCCTTGAAGCCTACGTCTGACGAAGTCCAGCTTGAAGAAGACTCGAGAGCCTTGATAAACTGCTTATAGCAGGTCGGTGTTCTGTTATGTAGTGGAGGAATATTAACTGATGTTATGAACATTATTCGGCTTGTGCAGGGTTTTATAGCAGGTGACTAAGTGTTTGTATGACTGACTGACTGTAGGCTAAGCTTTGTTGAGGAATGACAGTTTGAGTAGGTAGCCGAGGACTTGGAAAAAATGCTGTGTCATTGGTGATGAGACTCGTTGTTAGGCTAAATTGTTTTAGGATTTGACAAGCCTAGAACTTAATTTTAAACTTTTTCTAAACATGGTTTGGTTCACCTAAAAACTTAGACTGGATAATTCAAAGAAATTAGGAATATTTTTTTTCACATTGTTTCGTACATGTTTGCTGGGAGATAAGCAAATGTTTGCAGTTTCTATTATGAGTATTTCCCCTTTTGAAAATCTACTTTTGTGCCAGTTTATTTCTTTGGAACATGAAAATGGAAAGAGGGAGTTGAATTTTCAGAACAAGTTTATTATGAAACTCTTTGGAATAATGATTTCTGATAGGAAAAACTGTTCATTGTACTTTTATTTTTGATGAATTTGTGAGTCTGGAAACCTGTTAATGTTCATAAGAGAATTGATGTCATTATGTAGTCCAGCTGAGAGATTACTTCTGACCATGTGCTGAGAAAGGAAACAGTGGTGTCAATTGGATTAATGATTGTCATAATCCATGGTTATAGAGCGAAGCTCGTCAACCGTGATTAGGATTCTGGGACGAAGCCCGTCAACCGTAGATTTTGAAGAGAAGTGCGAACGTTAAATGATTCTTAAAGTATAGCAGATTGGGTTTTTGTCTAACAGAGTGGGCGTTGGTTAACCTATTAGTATCTGAAGAACAGGCTTAGGATTTCTTTTACGTTTGTATCTCCGAGAGACGGAGGAGGGTCCTAATTGCAGACTGGATGTCTGGCCGAAGGGACGACATAGGCGGCTGGTGAGATGCGACCGAAGAGCTGAGAGAGTTGCTGTGGGGAGACGTGGAAGGTCCTCCCCACTTTTGGTGGCTCGCCTGGGGGTGGCTCGAGTCAGACTCAAAAGAAAAATCCGTTTGTTCCGAGTGTGTGAAGCATTGTACTGTGAAACCCAGAAACTGGGGGGTTTGCTCGGGGTCTGCGTCAACTTGGAACCATGTGTGTAGTTTGAGAGTGAGCTCTGTGTTGTTGGAAGGAGGAAACAAGATCATATTTAAATCAGTGTCCTTTCTGGGGGTGCCCACTCAAAAAACTATATGTTTGCAGAGTGTGGTGAGGAAGTATATGGATGAGAGGGGGGCAAAAAAATAGAACACGCATAACGCTGTCACTATATGTTCTTTATTCTTCCTCTCTTTCACGCCGTCAGTGACAAGGATAAAGAGTAATGATCAAGACTGTTGCAAGACAGAGTCTATTCGTTACCTTCCACGTTGGCTGCGAATATTGTTATGATTATCGTGATTTAAGTAGATGTTATGATTGTTCTGGCTGCTGTAAACAGCAGTGTTGAAACAAATAACGCCATCAAGTGGGGCATTTTCTTTTCGACTGCTAAACGAACCAATCTTGGCTGCGAAACAAACCAGTCTATATCTGCCTTGCGTCCTTATCTATAAACGATACGTTTCTTCTCGGTGTTCTCCTTATCTACACTGTGTAATGGAACTGGAATATGCATTTTAAATCATTTCCATTTTTCATGACATCTATTATTACTATTATTTTCTTTTTTAATTGTTTTATTTTTTTTATCATCCTCCTCATCATAATCTTCTTTTTTCTTTTTCTTCTTCTTCTTCTTCTTCGTCTTCTTTTTTTTCTTCTTCATTCTTCTTCTTCTTCTTCTTCTTCGTCTTCTTTTTCCTTCTTCTTCTTTCTTCTTCTTCTCTTCCTGTCCTGCGTCCTACAGTCTTGACCCCTGTCTTCTTCCCATGCCCATCTTCGATTCTTCTGACTCTGATCCCTACCCACACCTCACGCCCTACGTTTCCTACCCGTATTTCCCTTTCCTCTCTCTTACTCTCCTGCTTTTATTTGTGTTATCGTGTATGAGTTCCACACTTGTACACCCCAAACCACACGTACACAAAGCTCTATAAGCAAGCCAGTATCGATATTCTTTCTGTCAACACAAGCTGTGTAGCGTTTTCGATTTTTCGCATGCTGAATAGCCGATAGAATGTATAACTATTTTGGATCTCACTCTAGAAAGATGAAACAGTCGTAAATTCTGGGAGCGATCAAACTGAAACTGGCCGCGCTGTTGATGTAAATTGATTGTTTTGACTACCGTGGTTCCATTTGGAATAATACTGGGAGGTAATTCTTTTCTGTTTGCGTTGTTTGTCACATTAAGTTCAAATCCCGTTTACATTTGTATCTCCTTCTAGACCGCCGTCACAGTCAGGGCCAAATTTGTCACAGAATATATATCTCTGCATGCTGACACAGAGTCATAGAATACATTCGAGGGCACACCTCTAGGGAGTTAAACACACACACACACACACATACACACGCACAACCCCCCCGACACAATACACATCGATAGCGGCCATTCCCATTCCCACTGCTTATGTTGTCTTTATCTGTTTATGGCACACACGCAACCAAGCGAGAGGCAGGCAAAAATAGCCTTTATAGAGAGAACATGGACAGTCTTTGGTGGACAGAGAGAGCCAGGAAATAGCCTGACCTTTATAGAGAGAACATGGACAGTCTTTTTGGGGGGACAGTGAGAGCCAGGAAATAGCCTTTATATAGAGAGAACATGGACAGTCTTTGGGGGGACAGTGAGAGCCAGGAAATGACCTTTATAGAGAGAACATGGACAGTCTTTGGGGGACTGTGAGAGGCAGGAAATAGCCTTTATAGAGAGAACATGGACAGTCTTTTGTGGGACAGTGAGAGCCAGGAAATGACCTTTATAGAGAGAACATGGACAGTCTTTGGGGGACTGTGAGAGGCAGGAAATAGCCTTTATAGAGAGAACATGGACATGGGACAGTCTTTGGGGGACTGTGAGAGGCAGAAATTGCCTTCATAGAGAGGACCTGGACAGTGTTTGGGGGCAGTCAAGAACTGCACTGGAACAAATGCATGAACCACAACAGAGGCACGGAGGGGAGCAGGGAGGAATCAAAGAAGAAGAGGAAGAGGACGAGGAGGAAGTCAATGGTGGTGGTGGTGATGGTTGGCGGAGTGAGGGGAAGGGAGGAGAGGGGATCGATGACCGATCAGATTGCGCCTACCGTGAACAGGGGGTGGGGGGTGGGGTGGAGGGGGGGGGGGGGGGGG
>JADBJO010004550.1:177500-182500 GCA_016801955.1 Conus betulinus
ACCGGCAATCCACAGGGAGCAGTCAATGTCAAGCCGTCAAGAGGCAACCCACCGAGGAGACACTGCACTGCTGCCGAGTCACTTCAGTGGTGTTCAGTGGCGCCTGTTCTGATCTAACATACGCAGGACACCACCAACTAAGCCCCCTACTGACGACAATAATTGCTTAGTCGCGGAGCCGGCGTGAGTGAGCTCTCCCTCCGGAGGGCGCCACCACGTCCGTCCAACGACAGCCCCCATGGACTCGCCGATACCGGTGACCCCCGACGGAACCAAACCAAGGCCACAGACGTGGAGTGGACATCGAAACTGAGGTCACCATGAGAGCAGGGCATGAAGGGCCACAGAATTTGAGACTTTTTTTTTTTTATGCTGATCGATGAGAATGAGGATGATGATAAGATGATGCTACGGATTTCCATTTCGGTCTGAGACTACATGACAGGGCTGTACTCTACGCTTCCTTTCATAATATATCCCGGCGTCACCCAGGCCCGAGAGATACAGACACCTGCAGTGTTGGTCAGGAAATTTGAGCAACGTTTTTCCCTATCCTAAATTGATTATGCTCACATTTTTCCCCAACATTCATCATTTTCACATTTTACCCCAGTCTAACATCATCATTTCACTTTTTTCCATGTCCTACATTGATTATTCTCACGTTTCCCCGTGTACCATTCATGATTCCCCGTTGTGACATTCATTATTCTCACGTTTCCCCCCCACACTCCAAATGCTTCGTTTTCACGTTTCATCCATCCAATATTCATCATTTTTACGCTTGCCTCGGTCCTACATTCATAACTTTGACCTTTTCTCCCATCCGTCAATCATTGTTTTCATCTTTCCCAACCAGCCATTCATAATCCTCACGTTGTCCCCGTCCAACATTCGTCATTCTCACGTTTCCCCCCTCACCTAAATGCATTATTCTCACGTCTTCCTGTCCGACATTCATCATTCACAACTTTCCCCCAACATGTCCAACATGTATCATTTTTATGTGTCCATCCCTTCAGCATTCAGCATGTTCGCATCATTCTCTTCATCAGGTTCGTCATTCATCATTCCCATTTTCTCTTCTCAAATTTAGTCTATCATTCGTCGTTCTCTAGTTCTTCTTGTCTGATCTCGTCCGGCCTTCGTTGTTCTCTCATTCCCTCCTCATTCATCATTGGATTACTCTGACGATGTCCGATTTTCATGCACTCTATGATTCCCACGTTCTTCCCTATTATCTCCTTTCTCTGATCCAGTTTCCCATTCATCATTCTCACCTTTCTCCTTTTGTCTGTTGTTTGCAAACACTCATCATTCTCTTGTTTCCTTTGATTCATTCTGGTCATTAGAGCACCATTCCAACGGTGTCCAGTGTTCGTTAATCCGTTGGTCTCGCACTCCTCTCTTCTTTTCCTTCTTATCCTGTCTTTCATCGTTCTCACGTCGTTTTCTCATCTGTCCGTCACCTTTCATACATCATACATCATTCTCACATTCTTCTTCCCGTTCATAGATATCGCTTTCTCTTTTCGTCCCACCCATAATAATTGATGATTCTGACCCTTTAATCATCTCATCACTGGTCATCTCATGTCCTCGTTTCGTCCGTCCTTTTATCATTTTCGCTTTTGCCTGCTTTCTTCCTATCGGGGCCTAGTGCGCCATCCTCAATTTCTTGCCTTCTCATCCGAGCTGCCCTTCATCACTGTGAGGTCAGTTTCATCATTTTCACGTTCTTCTCCCATCTCTTTTTTCATCATTCTCGCGTTCTCCTTTTTCTTCCCTGTCTTTCACAACTCTTTTTCTTCCGTCCGTTATCCACCCATTTTCCTTTCCCTGTTGTCCCTCTTTCGTGATTCTCACGCCGGTTTTTTTTTGTTTTTGTTTTGTTTTGTTTTGTTTTTTTGTCTTTTTTTCCTTCCCCTGTTGTCCCTCTTTCGTGATTCTCACGCCGTTTTTGTTTTGTTTTTGTTTTTTTTTGTTTGTTTTGCTTTGTTTTGTTTTGTTTTGTTTTTGAGTCCGTTCATACTTATGAAGATCTAGTACTGTCGATCACTCACCACATTCTTGTTCTTCTCAGGCAGTCATAATCTTTTTCGCGTTTAACGTCTCTTCACCCTCAAGTGACATTAGAAAAAAAAAAAAAAAAAAAAAAAAAAAAGGCATGTGAGAGATTCTTTAAAGTGTTGAGTGTTTTTGAGTAAATGTAACATCAATGCCATTCTTAAATTTTAGATTCTACAAACACAAATAATCTCAACATTATCAACAACGATCAAAGAAAAATACCAACAGAACTAGAATGCAAAGTTTCTGAAAACAGCTTAAGAAGATCAAGGTCATTAACTATTTTCTGTAATGTTATCGGATTTCGATGTTTGAGCGCAGTGCCTCCATTTTGAGCATTTGAGCTTTGATGGCAGGACAGTGCAGAAGCAGATGATTCGTAGAAATTTGACTCCCACAAACACAAATAATATCTTTACAAAATTTTGTTTTGAGAGCATTTAGACGAATTTTAAACATCAAAGACGTAATTGATCTGGATTTATTTGACTTAAACTCTTAATTATCATATCCGAATGCAGTGTATCACAAACTTTTACACAATTATGTGAATATTGTATATCTGAGGTCTTCACTTGTCAACAAAATTATCCTTTGCTAACTTGTCAAAGTATTTATAATATTCATGTAAGTGAGATGGAATCCAATAAAAAGTAATACTGATATCTTTGCTTGCTAAGTGATGTATTAAGTGCTTGATTTCGTGTGTCATTTCAACCCGTGTCTTGGTATTTTGACCTTTGATAGCATATAATACTGATTTTGAATCCACACAAAATAATATTTTGCATGCATTTAAAGGTAACTCTTGTGTGTGTGTGTGTGTGTGTGTCTGTGGTGCGGGGAGAGCGGAGGGGTGGTTGAGGGGCGGGGGGGGGGGGGGGGGGGGGGGGGGGGGGGAGGGGTGTGAGTCGGCATTTTCGCTCATCCATGTAAATTGATAATTATGATTATGTTTGTGGTGGAGTGACAGGACAGGGGAAATGCTGGCCATGGAGTGATGTCGAGAAAAGGGGGTGGGGGAGAGTATGTGTATGTACTTTTCAAATTAAATATGTTTCTGTTGTCTTCGCGAATTGCACTGTTTGTGAATGACTTTACCGAACATGGCTTGACCACACTTTTTTATCTTGTAGTTTTTTGCTCAATGCTGGGTGTTTAACTTGCGTTGGTCAATTTTTCACCGATTTAAAGGCTTTTTGTGTGTCATTGTTATCTCGGTGTTTCTCAAAGTTGTCACACTCTTATTTTCATTCTGACATTCATCATCGGTATGCTTTTCTCTCTTCATTCCGTGCATCATTCATTTCATCACATTTCCACTCCTCGTTCGTCCTCGTCATTCCTGACACTTGTATTCTCCATTTCTACCCCCCCCCCCCCCCCCCCCCCGTCTGCCTTTCACAATGACCACGTTCATCTATTATTCTGTCCGTCGTTTGTGGTGATTCAAGTTCTGCCTATAAACATTCATCATTCACGAGTGTTTTTTTAGTCGTCAGTGTCACGAGCTTTTCTTTTTGTCCCAGGCCCTTCATTCATTGATCGTTTTGGCGTTCTCCTCTTCCCCTCCGGTCCATCATTGATTCTTCTCCAGTCGTTGTCGTCGTCTCCTCTTGACGGTCATTGTTCATTACCACGTTCTGTTTTTTTCTCCAGTCTACCGTTCATTGGCTTTACGATGTGTGCATCCGTTCCTGTCTATAATTCATCCTCCTCGCGTTCTGCTCAGAGAGAGAGAGAGAGAGAGAGAGAGAGAGATTCCGAGAGAGAGAGAGAGAGAATCAAAAATAGTGTATAATGGAAAATTGTTTCAACACATATTTAAAACTCATTTTATATTTATTTCACTAATAATTTTACTTTTTAAAAATGTGTCCGATCCTGTTTTTGTCTTATTTGTTTATGATTTTAGCTTTTTTTTTCTAGTTTTTTCTGTTGTAATTCCTTTGTTCGTTCATTTGTGTTTTTTTTACGTGCGTTGTGTTGGCCGTTCGTTCAGTCAGTCATTCGTTCAGTCGGTCAATCGCTCGTTCAGTCATTCATTTGTTCAGTCGGTCAATCGCTCGTTCAGACATTCATTCGTTCAGTCGCTCGTTCAGTCATTCATTCGTTCAGTCGGTCAATCGGTTAGTTCAGTTATTCATTGGTTCACTCGGTCAATCGGTCACTCAGACATTCATTCGTTCAGTCGGTCGTTCAGTCATTCGTTCGTGCATTTGTTCGGTCGATCGCTCATTCATTCATTCATTCGTTCAATCAGTCAGTCGGTCGCTTAGTGATACGTTCGTACAGTCGGTCAATCAGTCGTTTAGTCATTCATTTGTTCAGTCGGTCGGTCGGTCGTTCAGTCATTTATTCGTTCATTCAAGGGTCGGTCGGTTGTTCAGTCATTCATTCTTTCAGTCGGTCTTTCAGTCAGTCATTCGGTCAGTCGGTCGTTCATTCTTTCAGTCGGTCTTTCAGTCAGTCTTTTGGTCAGTCGGTCGTTCACTCATTCATTCGTCCAGTCGGTCAGTCATTCATTGGTTCGGTCGGTCGTTTAGTCATTCATTCTTTCTGTCAGTCAGTCAGTCATTCGTTCAGTCGGTTGAGCAGTCGTTCAATTATTCATTCGGTCAAACGGTCGTTCGTCAGTCATTTATTGATTTAGTCGGTCAGTCTTTCATTCGGTAACTCGGTCATTCGATCGTTCACCCATTTATTCGTTCAGTCGGCCGTTCAGTCAATTATTCGTTCAATCACTCAATCGGTCGTTCAGACATTCATTCGTTCAATCGGTCGTTCAGTCATTCATTCCTTCAGTCGGTCGTTCAGTCATTCATTCGTTCAGTCGGTCGTTCAGTCATTCATTCGTTCAATCGGTCGTTCAGTCAATTCATTCGTTCAATCGGTCGTTCAGTCAGTCAGTCATTCGTTCAATCGGTCAT
>JADBJO010004550.1:187500-194539 GCA_016801955.1 Conus betulinus
TGTGGTTCAGATATGGTTGTAGGTTCTAAGAAGGGTCAGGAGACAGCTTTCTGGGAGATGTTTCAAAACCTGGTAATGAATATCATCCAGACCAGAGCCAGAATCGTTGCAGGTTTGCAAAGCTGATTTTAGTTCATCGATTGAAAAAGGAAGGCTTCAGAGTTGTCTCATGTGAAATTGTATGAAGATTTTCTCTGAGTTGTTTATTTCTTAAAAAGGCTGCAGATTTACTTGAAGATGATGAGTTCTGTTGAATTATGTTTGCCAGCAGATTGGCAACAGCTTGTTTGTCAGTTATCAGAGCATCGGCAAGTTTAAGGTGATGAATTGAGGGGTTGGTGTTCTTTTATCTTTGTGATGATGTTCCAGACTTTTTTCTTGGATGTTTTAGATGTCAGCCCGGAGCAGAAATTCTCCAAGACTGACGTTGACCGATTTTGAAAGTGTGTCTCTCGTTTTGGAACCGAGTTTCTGATGGGCTCGAGCGTTGGGACCTGAAGGTCTTTGGAATACCCGACGCTGAGCCCGTTTGCGTACTTTTGAGATTTGTTGGCAGTCAGAATTAAACCAGGGTGTTTTGGATAGTTAGAGTTTGACGGAAGACTTTGGAATACAGGTTTTAGCACACTTAACCAAAAGTACTGGTCAGAGATTCTGCAGGGTCTGGACTTTAAAGAATGTCAATTTCTTGGAGCTTTTTTGAAATATTGGCAGCTAAAAGATTTCAATTAGCCTTCTTATAATTAAGGTGTTGTGAAACAGAGGCGTTTTCAGTAAATATGGGTTTTAATAGAACAGGAAAATGGTCACTTCCGTGCAGATCGTCATAGACAGACCACTCAGCCCAGGACCAGCGAGGGGTCACATATCGACAAATCTAAATACGAAAGTGAACCTGTGGAAGCGTGTATGCAAGCTGGAGATCCATCGTTCAGACAACACAAATCGAACTCTGAAAAGATATCTTTCAGAAGCAGACCTCTGGGTGATGAATTCACGCTACACACAAAGAGGACTGTGTCCATTGTAATCACCCAACAGTAAAAAAAAAGGTCGAGGAAGTTCTCCAATCAGACTGACAAGGTCATGACGACAAACTGGGACAGAAGGTGGCAGATATAACAAGCAAATTGTAACGGTTTTATGGAAAGTGACTCTCGCAGCTACTGCCTGAAGGGGGGTAGCCAGAGAGACAGAACTAAACAGCAAAGTTTTGTGTGTAAGAAGGGCAACACCGCCCGTTAGTCCCAGTGTGGATGGTTGTGCAGGTTTGGAAAGAATATGAAGCCAGAAAGAGTGAAGGTCTTCTGGCTTGAATTTCTGTTTCCTAAGGAGCTACTACGTGAGGTTTTAATGATTGACACAAAAGCTGCAGCTCCTCTCAAAGTTTGAATTTAAGCCACGGATATTCCAATGAATTATTTTATTGTCCATGGCGCAGAGGACGAACAGGAGAGAAATCAGTACATCTCCGAGTCGTCGTCTGCATCCAATGGAGCGTATTTGTTTTTGAGTTGTACTGGATTGTTTTGTTCTCCAGACCTGCTGGCAAACTTGCCTGCTAATGAAGACGGTTTCGGTTTGGGGGACGGTGGAGGTTTCTCCCTCATCTCTACAATCCCCACACTCGATTGTACTCCCTTGCCCGCACGGGCACCGCTCACGAAAGGTCGAGGTGGGAGAGCTGGCTTTTTATTCTGCCTAGCAGCAGGTGGATTAGACTGTTGGGCAGTCTGAGGGATGGTGGATTTATTGCAGCTACCAGGGGCATCCACTTTGGGTTGGGATGTGGTGGATTTGCTTCTGAGATCACAACCAAAGCGTGTGAAGAAACTGACTGCCAAGGACCTGCTTACGAGCCTAAAAAAAATGAAATTTTCTTTTCTGTTTTTACTTTTTGGATGTTCGACCACTGAATCCAAATTGGACATTCGCGTGAAGAGGAGGGATGGTCGCCACTACAGTTTGCACAACGAGCCGGATCTTTACACCGCCCATCATGGGATGCCTTGCAGCAAACACCACATGCCTCTTCCCCCAGAACAGCGATCCCTGACGTATCCAAACTTCTGGCACTTGAAAAACACTGCATCGGAGATGGAATGTACAGTTGAACACGGACCATTCAAGTGCCCCACTGTATGACCTGAGGTAACGAAGGGGAGCAGAATGTCAGAAAGAGGGGGGTGGTGGGCACTCTTTCTGCACCTTTACGGACTGTCATCCTATGAACCTCTATTACACCCTGGGATGCTAGTTCTGCCTAGATCTCCGCCTCTGAGACGCCTCTGAGATCAGGGCATCGAATGACACCCTTGGAGGAATTAAGCTGTTTATGGGAAGTCCCCCAGATCTCTCGGTCCACCAGCTTTGTGACTTTCAGCAGCTGCTCTGACTGTCTCTTATATTTGCACTGGATGAGGAAAGTACCGTTACTTAGTTGTTTTATGGACTGTTGGTCTCCTGCAATACCTTGGAAGCCCTTCTGAATGGCAAACGGGCTTAACGCAGAAATTGCTTTGTCCTGCTCCGCACTCTCCACAATCAGCCAAGAGGTCCAAAATCCAGCGGTTTTCCTTGTTTCATTTTCTGAATCAGAGTCCAGATCAGACTCCTGCGACATCCTTCTCAAGTCGACTTTTCGTTTTTGAGGGGGAGAATTTTTTAGTGAAGAAACCTTTTTTTATCGTTTGTAATTTCACCTTTCCCTTACCCACCCACCATGGAGTCCAACTAAGGGCCAGGGCCAAGAAGTCACTGTCTTGACCCCTTCCAGGCTTCAGGAGAGATAGACAAACAGAAACCTGCCAATCCTATCCCCCTTGATCAAGCTGAACTCCCGGGGTCAGAGAGCTGAGCACTGCAGGGGATACCTTGGCCAGCCGGAGAACTGCCTCTCTGTACCCAGCCCCATGCAGGGGTAGCCGATTGATACACCTGGGCCAGAGTGTACCTCCTGTCTAGGAGAGGTTCGAGCCAAAGTGATGTGTTGAGGGCACTTGGCCTTTCAATCACCAGGATCTCATTCCCCTCCGGCACAGGTCGCATCGCACGGCAAACGCGGCGGATCTTAAGAGGACCACAGAGAGAAAAAGAATGTAGAAAAGAAGACTTGAAGGGGAGATGAAGATAGAAAAGTTCCAAATAAGAAAGGCAGAAGACTGAAAAGGAAAAGGGCGGGTTACTATTAGTCAGGATCCTCACCCTTAGCCGCTCAGACATGGGAGGCCCTACCAGGGGCATCAGCTCCTTACCACGTTGTGCTTAGGCCAGACAGCAACTTGACTTTTCAGGCACAGAAGCATTTTCAAAAAACTATAGACTATCACTAAGTATTGATACCCCGTGAGCAAAGCCTAAGGGATCACGGGACCCGCGCGAGCCCTCCGATTTGCAACCCCCGGACGGGGTGCGTGGGGGGGGGGGGGGGGGGGGGGAGGTATTATCTTTTTAGTGATAATCGGACCTTTTTTCCCTATAAGAGTTTGACAATCCTGAAAAGGTGCTGTGTGGTCGGGCGCGCAACGATGATAAAAAATGTTGTTGTTTTTTCAAACTCGAAACTTGTGCAGATGAAGTCTTCGAGCAATAAAAAACAATCAGTCTGGGTTTTTTTTTTTTTAACGAGGGAAATCAGACATTTTCATTCCTTCATGGAAAATGAACCGGACAATCACTGTACACAGCCTAAAACTTGTGGTCTTTGAACAATTTTTAAAACTGTTTTGAAGGCTCCGCCGAAAAACGTAGACAAGCGACTCACAAGACAAAACACGACGCGTTTCGACCTCTTAGGCCTTCTTCAGGCAAGATACACACAACGCTCAGGACAACAAAAACGAGCACTCGCTGATCTTCTTCCAATTCGGCGTAAGATAGGCATTAAATGAAAACGAGGCTGTCGGGAAGGAGACAATGTGAGTCGAGATAGTAGTGAGGATGATAACAATACAGACAGGAAAAGAAATAGTAAAAATGGTGATGAAAATGTTGAAAACATACTAATACCATCACCATCCTCATCGCCACTGACGCTGTTGCCACAACCGTACGGTTCGATAATCCTCTAACCCCTCTCCTTTCTTCCACACTACAGCTGCTATTGCCATTTTATCACCAAACGTGGTAGTAATCCTCTCTTATATATGTTTTCAATATTTTGGGGGGAACTACCCCATTAAGACACCACACATTTCTAGGGGAAGGGGGTCTTCCATTATTGTGGCCGCAGGGGGGAGGTGGAGAGAGGGGAGGGGGGGAAGGGGGGGACTATTGACTGGCCAGATCTTTAGCGGCTGTTTGACTTTGCTGCCTGCAACCCATCATTTATTCACCAGTCTTTTTTAGGGAGGGGGGGGGGGGGGGGGGGGGGGGGGGGGGGGAGAGCGGGGCTGGCGGGGGGGGGGGGGGGGGGGGGGGAGTTAGCGCACCGCTTGTTGGCCGTTACCGACTACAGTTCGCTATTGATTGTATCGTCGTTGTTTGCTAAGCATTGTTCTCATATTGACACGCGCAGATTAGATTCAAAGCGCTCAATGTTCTGTAGGCTATTCTAGTCTTTCAGCCAGTGTGTCTGTCTTGCCTTTTGAACCTAGTAACACCCACACTGAACAGGATTATTGTTTTTCTCTCGGTAATGTACAAAACATTTGAGACTGACCCCGCATATTGTCCATTAAAAGTTGATCTAGCCAAAACTTTTGTTTGGATGTTTACTATAGGCTACTGCATTCGGATGTCAGATTTGTTTCAGTCATTATTTTTGTGTTCCTGCAGCTGATTCAGAGATTACGTTTTAAACTCCGTTTTTCATCTCCCTCTCTCTTTCTGTGTGTGTGTGGTGTGTGTGCGTGTGCGTGTGCGTGTGCGTGCGCGCGGGTGTGTGTGTCGGTCTGTCTATTCGCACGCACACCACACCACACAGAGAGAGAGAGAGAGAGGAGAGAGAGCCGCGAGAGAGCGATAGAGACGAGAGAGAGAGAGAGAGAGAGTTATCTTTTTTTCATTGTGCCTTCTCTGTGTTTGGGTGTGTTCTTTCGCCGTACTTTTGTATCTTGCATGTTGTAGATCTATTAGTGATAGGACACTTTTTAAACACGTGTATTCAAATTGCATAGTGCAGTATGGGTAGTAATATCTCTTATAATGATAGAATAATGCTGGCAAACCAGTCCAGATAAGGATTTCCAAAGGAACCATGAGAGAAGGCCAAGAAAGACACAACAACAACAACAACAACAACAACAGCACACACACACACCACAGACACACACACACCACACACACACACACACACACACACATACACACGTCCGGTTTTAGGAAACATGAATAATTGAAACATGCATACAAAATGAACATACGGACGGCATACGAACAGACAGACATACCGACAGACAGACAGTTAACAGACTGTGGGCAAATTGATAAAAAAAGAGAAACATATGACGAGGTTTTACCCGGTCAGTTCATTTACATCAAATAGAAGGGAAAATGAAGGTGGGGTTAAACTACAATGAGAAGAATTAAATGGATTATGATTGTCTGCACTGGGCCAGGACCTATTGTCCACATGTAAACAGCTAAGTTTCAAAACCCGTAAGGTTTTGTTTTAAATGATTTATCTAATATAGATGTATTCGTTGTGTCTGCTTTAATCAACTGAAAAAAAAAGTCCATTGTAAAGAAAGTGCCAGACAGACACAATAAAGAATATGTATAAATGCTTGTGTGTGCCTGCTATCTGTTCTCTCTGTCGCTCCCAAATCAAAACAAACGCGTTCACCCACTGGGAAAGGAAACTAAGATTGAAAACTTGTTAAGCCACACTCTTGATTTACATAAAACGAAATAAAAGTTTTTTTTTGTTTGTTTTGTTTTTTGCTTTGGCCTGGGTACGGACAGAGAGTAGGGAAACAAGATTAACATCACCACCCCGGCAAAGGTACCCTCTTTGGTTCCTGCTGCACTTCACTCCAGGGGCCGGCAGCTCTCGAAAGTCCTTACCCTTGGGCGTTCCCCGACTGTCCGGACCTAAAAGATTCTTCCCAATCCTGGACGTAGCTAACGCCCGTAACCCGGCGAAACTCGACGTCATTCTGTGCCCATTCCTGGCACCAACAAGACGTGCCCAGTCCCTGGCACCAACAAGACGTGCCCAGTCCCTGGCACTGGAAGCCTGCACAGTGACACTGTCTTTCGGTACTGTGTTTATCGTCCCTCCTTCAGTGTCCATGGCCATGAAACCTTTTATCCCTTTTTACCCCCCCCCCCCCCTTCTTCCCCACAGTCCAAGCACAGGCCATCAATTTAGTCCTATTATCCTAAGTGGATAACCACAACGACATAGACACCATATCTTTACTTGAAACGCTATCCGAGAAAAGATTTCGATTCACTACCTTTATCAGAGACAGTAAAAACACAATTCCACTTTGTAACCCTTATCAGTACATTTGACAAGAAAAGGGTTCTTCTTTTTATTATCCTCGTCATAACCATTTCTTTATATCCCCTTTCTTGAAATATC
The DNA here is from genome assembly GCA_016801955.1 of Conus betulinus. Taxonomy (NCBI): domain Eukaryota; kingdom Metazoa; phylum Mollusca; class Gastropoda; order Neogastropoda; family Conidae; genus Conus; species Conus betulinus. The sequence continues at coordinate 194,030 of JADBJO010004550.1, forward strand.
AACCAAAATTTATTTCAGATAAACTTGCAATTATGGTTGATGACAATTTATAGACACAAACATACACTTCTGCAAAATGAATGATTGTCTTATTAACTATACATCATCATCAGTCACACTACACAATAGCATATCATTTTTCGAGAGAGCATACGTTGTGTGTGTGTGTGTGTGTGTGTGTGTGTGTGTGTGTGTGTGTGTGTGTGTGTGTGTGTGTGTAATATTTTTTCCATCAACAACAAAGTGTTTTTCATTCAACTTTCTCCAACAGAAAACTACTGACTGAAGGAAACAAAAACATTCATTTACTCTACGTTAATTCCAACGGAACACATCATATTCACAACAAAATACCTCATCCTTCGTCAAAAAAGACTTAGACTTGGGTTGGTATTATGTAACAAAAATATCTAAAGATTGATCAGTTTTTCAATTGCATGAAAAAGATTCAAAAACTCCTATTTCCTTCCTTCAACAGGCTTAACATATGCATACCTTTTTAAAAGGCAA
>JADBJO010004551.1:0-62500 GCA_016801955.1 Conus betulinus
GTCAACGCCATGGTGCTTTGGCGCCAAAAGGAATTTAGCGTGTGAATACCACCACAACGTCGAGTCGATCCCTCTGCGTTATGTTGTCATCTCTGTTCAGTGAGGTGCCAAGGTCTTTTTTTTTTCACTGAGGGACAACACCCACGCCAATGCCTGACGCTCAGCCAACCCCGCGTGTCCAGGCAACACAGACTCAGTAAGGGCGGGCCAGCCACTTGGAGTGCTAAATGCCCGCACAGCTTGCGTTCAAGGCGTCCGGTGGAAGACAATGCAATGCTGACCCCTGCAGGTCACAAGCGGCAAGAGACTTTGTTTGGTGACAGGACCATTTGAGGTGGAATCAATGTGCTCATTGGGCGCCAGTCCTGTTCAACGACGAATCGCGCCTCATGGCTGAGCCCCCAAAGACGGCCCGCATCGGGTGTGGCGGCGACTACCGGGAGCAGCCTGCTGCAAGTGACGATCCAGGGAGCCGCCGGCATTGCTTTTTGCGACGGTGCTCATTATGGTTTGGGGAGGAGGAGGAAAGCAGCCGACATAAAGGACTCCTCTCTCTCTACAATGGGAGGGCAGCCAATGGGCAGCGCTCACCTGCAGGAGATCTTTACAGATCTGGTCCCACAGCGACCACCACAGAGATTTCGTGACCCCATTAGCTGTCCTCAAGGAGTGAAACCCCGCCACTCACACGATAAGAGCTGGTAAACACTTTCATTCAGGAAAGCTGGGATCACCGGTAGGGCTTTGGCATGGCCAGCGACGTCATGATCTCATCCATCGAGAAACATTTGGGAGGCAGAATTGGCCGGCAAGAGTCCATGCAAAAACGCCCACCCCCCGTCCCAGCCAACTACATTTGGGCACACACGCTGACCACTGCAAGTCTCCGCCGAAAATGGAACGTTGGTGGGAAAAATCCCCCAGGACGGTCATCGCAAAAACCATAACTCCATGAGCCGCGCTGTCGCGTTGTGTTGCCTGCCCGCTAGGGTGGAACATCCGTTTTGAACGATTAAAGAACACCAACTCGTGCGGATTTTCTTTTCCCACGGCGTGGGTCTTTATAATTGTTTATCATTATGCAAAACATTACGCCAATTCAAAACTGAAATTGAAATTGGCTTCCAAAAGGGTTCTGCAAATTCAAAGTATCTGTACCATGAAACTTTTGGGTTTCAGGGGTGCATTTGTCAGACAGATTGCAAGTGGGACCTTAACCTTTATGTTGTTGAAAGTCTGTAGGTAACGCTAGCGTTAGCATAAGAGCAGTGTTCATCTCTTATGTTTTCTTTGCATTCATGATTGTTCCTCGGCCACTTGATTTGCTGAGAGGCGGGGAAGGAAAAAAGGGGTAAACAAGGTGGGGGGGGGGGGGGGGGGGTGGGTTTACGTGGAATTGTGTTTTTGTTCCCTTTAATGTATCGCTTGGGATCCCTGTCTGTGACTTACAGTGCCAGATGCTGGCTACTCAGCGGGGCGCGAGGCCAGGGGAATTGTGGGGAGGGGCTGGCCCCTCCCTCGTGCACGCCCTGAGATGGGGTTACGTCTTCAACATGTTATTAAGGAATAAATTACAATAGTCTGACATCTTACAGACACAGACGCAAGCCCAAACACAAACTTGTAAAACTTGTAGAGATGATTTTTATGGCTGGCGAAAAGCGACGGGGCACTGTTTCTTATAACCACCTTTCATTTAATGACCGGATTCTAGCAAGACACTAATATAAGGAAATAACGTTGATGTTGACCTGTGTGTCCGATGCTGTGTTCAAAGGACCACTGGCTCATATGGCTGGTGTATGACAGGCACAGAGCACAGAGCGGACCTGGGCCCCCTGATCTCCCCGGAGTCCAAGAGAGGGTGTGCGACCTGGTGCAGGCAGGTGTGGACGCTGGGGCTGAGCTGTTGCTGGACGGCGTGACATCAAGGTCCCTGGCTACGAGAAAGGCAACTTTGTGGGCCCCACCATTCTGCACCACGTGGACGTGAGCTGCTTACGACTAATGATTTTTTTTTTTTTTTTTTGGGGGGGGGGGGGGCGGGGGGGGGGGGGGGCGGGGGGGGGCACTGACGGAAAGACGGAAAGAATGCATGGCACTGCATTTTTCATGGATTTTTTTTTTTTTTTTTTTTTTTTGTCGGTGTGATGCGTTGCGAATGTGGGCAACAATTGAAAACGCATAGGATTAGTACGAAAGGATTTAGCATTAAATCATGGCCCAAGCTAGCAACGAACCTTGACTGTCCTACCCCTCAGTGCAAAGTTCAATGTATACGTTATGCAGAAGGAGCGCGCGTGCAGGTGGGTGGGAAGAGAGGGAGGGCATTAAATCCTGTCCAGTAATAATTATTGTCTCCAAACAGAGCGGAAAAATTTGAAGCCAAGAAAAATATCGAAGCTACGCATTCTGAAATTTACTCAGTTGAAAATCCACCCAACGCTGGTATCTGTAGCCAAAAAAACTGTTCCATTTTAGCAGAAATTACCAACGGAACCGCAGAACAACCCATTTTTCTCTAGATCTTAGCAACTCAAAAAGCAGACATTTCAGCCCAAAAATCTTGGAGGCTATTTATTGTAGTCTTTGCTTATAAAGCATTGCACCATATCTGTATCAAAAATTGCTCGCTTTTGTCAACGGATAAAGGAATACACGCCCACGCGCGTGCGCGCACACACACACACACACACACACACACACACACACACGCATACACACACACGCGCGCACGCGCGCACACCACACACCACACACACACACACACACGAATGGCTTCAACTCTATGGGTAACTGGAGACCGACGACGTACGCCAAGGTTTTAGTCCTTCAGAAAACTTGGGTCCACAGAGACCCCATGACGTACGCCAAGGCTTTAGTTCTTCAGAAAACCGTAGGTTTCCCAGAAACGTATGACAAACGCTAAGGTATTAGTTCTTCACAAAAGCATGGGTCTCGAGAAACCCATGACGTACGCCAAGGCGTTCGTTCTTCACAAAACCATGGGTCTCGAGAGACCCACGACAAACGCCAAGGCTTCAGTCCTTATGAAGACCCACGACGTATGGCACACAAACTTCAAGCCGATGTATGGGGTTTTACCCTGGAACAGAAGCCACTGGTCTTCGGCGAACTACTGGACACTGTGCCCACAGGAAGTTTTTTCCCTACACTCTGCACTACCGAAGGTGACATCCTCAGCTGGATTCAGCGCCCGAACCATGAGAGCCGTGCTTGACTCTGATGCTTCAAGAGACGACTCTGGCATCCTGGTATCTAACAGCAGCAGAACTTGAGGTTCGTCGTTATTGTGACTCACACGAGTACTCGGATAGCATCAGTGAGAATGTAGGTGATCTTGTTTTCAAATCACTGCTCCAAGGCCTGACCAAAAACTTACTATGTTCGTGTAATCCATTCCAGAACATACGATGATGCTCTGGGATTCTTGCAACCAAGACGAGAAGAAGAAACAGGAGTTCATTTTCTTCATTGCACAGTATAAAGACCTTAGAATGAATAGTTGTGTTTCACTGAAGTTTAAGTATATCTTTTTTTTTCTTTCAGCCCAGCATGAAGTGCTACACAGAGGAGATCTTTGGACCAGTGCTGCTGACCATGAGGTGGACTCGCTGGACGAAGCCATTAACATCGTCAGTGCCAACCCCTATGGCAACAGCACCGTGATCTTCACCACCAATGGAGCCACGGCACGCAAATACACAATGGAGTGTGACGTGGGTATTGTGGGGGTCAACGTGTCCATCCCGATGCCCATACCCACCTTTCCCTTCACTGGATCACGAGGTTCATTTCTCGGGAATACTCATGTCAGAGGCAAACAGGTAGGTGTTTATGGCTGGAGAGTGTTTTTTGTTTTTTCCCCGTCAGTTCCATATCGATAGGTAATGGTTCATTCTTACCGCGACTCATTTAGCACTGAACTTGCGTATGTGTATGTTGTTGAAGCTTTTGTTGAAAGACTTGAGATGCTGCTGACTTCCAGAGAAGTGAACTGTTCTGATTCTTGTAAAGAACTTGATCTAGTACCGACAAAACTCTCTCTCTCTCTCTCTCTCTTTCCCTCTCTTCCCTCTAAAGAAATTCATTCAATTGCAGGTGTGGGTAGAAAACAGTCAAATGTGTTTTTAGCGAAATGTATCCATTACAATCCGATTCATGACACCGGCAATGAATAAAGGAGTCATGTACATATAAACAAAGCGTTGACAGAAACGTGCTAGTAATTGACACGTACTGCAACAAAAATCTCTATTACATTCAACAGGTTCATAACAGGTTTTTTTCTGATATTCTTGCCAAGAGGGAGTAATGGCCGGTGCTACTGAAGATCTGGTTTGAATTTAGGTAACTGAAAGTTTTTGTTCCTTACGACTTCAATTTCCAGTCGATTAGAAAGGTGTTGCAGTTTTTCTTTTTTTTCAAAACAAAGTATTTATAAGTTTTTTTTTCCTTCCAGTGGACACATTTCCAAAGCGCAGTATGTTCCATTAAGGATCCAGTGCCCTGCACGTGCGCTCATCATTAATTATAGTTAAGCACGTCAAGTCCACACTTTCCCTTCCACTTCCTCACTCTCCCGAGCTCCCCAATACCATTTTTAACGTCCCTCCTCCGCTCCCACTCACCCATCCACCCCCTACCCACCTATGCACCCACCCAACGCGCAAAGCGTTGCTCAAGGGAACAGTTGTCTAAACAAGTGTGCTCAAAGGCTGGTTTTAAACGTGGGCAGAGATGACATGTTTATTGCGGACTGGATGGCAGCGAGTTCCAAACATGCCGAGCAGAGAAACTAAACCTGTTTCCTCCCACAGTCTTCGTTTGAAATACATTTCCACTGGGCGAAAAAAAAATTACAGCTTGGTGAGGGGGGACAACGGCATATGCTAAGCAAGGCGGTCTGGTAATGGCCTAAGTGGTTCATCAAATTCTACTGCCACCGACTTTTTGCCTTTTTGACTGGGAACTAATGAAGTTCCATTAAGAGCACTTTTATGTGTGGTGTGTGTGTGTGTGTGTGTGTGTGTGTGTGTGTGTGTGAAAGAACTACTTTGAATTTTTGCAAATGGTTCATCAGTTTAGCAGGTGGACTAACGAGAGGATAATCCAGTAATGCTGCCTACATGTTATAAAACAGTGATAGTGTGTACCGGTACATCACAGTTCAAAAAGTCAAATAGGAGACATGTACATTTTCATAATACACTTTGGACTTGCCCATCTCTCCCTCCCTCTCTCTCTCTCTCTCTCTCTCTCTCTCATAGGCCTACATTTTTAACCTGATGTCTTCAGAATGTCAATCTGTGCTGTAGATATGACCAAAATGTTGTTTATGTTCATCTTGAATTTGTTTTTCCTCCCTATCTTTATTTATTTACGTCGTGTTAGGCCTATGCGACTTATATCTTGAATAAAGATGCTTTCTTTTGAAAATAAATAGTCCAATAGATGCAAGGCGTTCGAGTTAAATAAAAGACGCCAGACAAACGTCACGTACTTTTTTGCATTGAAACAGAACAATCCAGTGATGCCTAACAGATGCTCCCCCAATGCAATGAATGCGGTGTATGTTACAGGGCATCCAGTTCTACACTCAGACCAAGACAGTGACGCAGATGTGGCAACAGAAGGACACTCATCTCTCGTTTGGCTCGGCCACCACCATGCCGGTCGTGAAGTAGACGCCTCATTTCTCTCGCTGGCTGCATGTGCTTCTGATGAACTTGGTACAAATCAAACAAATACAGCACAGGACTAGTTACGCTACTGAGACAAAGCACAATCGACTGCGTTTGATGGGGCCAAGGCACACCAGTATACGAACACAACAGTTCGTTTAACAACAGCGCTTTAACCATCATTCACTGGCACAAACCCGGCGGGACTTCAATTTCCGGTCTTAGTTCAGTCAAAATCCTCGTGAGAGTAAGAACGATAACGCGCCAAAACCATTTTAAATAAAGGGAGGGAAGTCGTGATTTTGAAAACCCGCGCTATCGTTCTTCACTTCCCCAGATGCCCAAGTCAGGCTGATTATTGTGTCCCTTACTGCACACAGCTGAGGATCAGTTTGTGTGCACCACCATTCTTCCACCATTCTTCCTCAGTTCCACACCTGTGCACAGTAACCGGGCAGTCTGGTCAGTAGGGCGGTATCGGACTCCTCTGTTTCCCGAGAACCCTCATTCGAGGTCAGTGGCGAGATATGCGTTCTCTCTAAGACGGGCAAGGACAAATTGTACGTAGTAGAGTCTTCGCCCCCTCCTTCCCCACCCACTTGACCCTATTTCTTCACGCACAGCAAATTTTTTGTTCTTGGCACCTCGTCTCAGTACTTCACTTGTACCGGCTTCGCTTGTTCATGATTGTTGCAGCACTATTCACTTAACCGTCAGGTCCATGGGGTGAATGTCAGAATGCTTTGGGGCATTGGTCTCTTTCCAGTCGGTACGTGTGCTGTTCTGGTCCTTTTTCTGTCTCAGGCCTGATGCTTTGCTTCCTTACGTGATTCCAAAGCCAAATCGTTATTCTTTTGTCCGGTTCTCATCACTCCCACACTTCCTCCATACCGGCTGTCTCCCCAGAAGCTTCAGTGTAAGGCTGTGGCTAGAGAGGGACTGCGGAAGAGGAGCCATGAGGTTGACACACATCTTTTCCCAGCCTCTTCGAGGGAAGAGGGTGGTGACTTTTCATTTCCAGTGACGGTGCGGGTCATCGGGAACCTTCCACCGTTCCGGACCCTCAGTCCAGGAGGCGCTGGAGGCAGGAGCAGGAAATGTGGTTCAACTCAGGCTATGTTGTGGGGTTCTCCAAGGCCGGCGGATTAGATTCTGTGGGTGGATTTGCACGCTGTTCTCGGCTCATTTCTTTCATGATTTCGTTTGTCAGAAAAAAGCGTCGTAAAATGTGTCCCACTAGGTGACTGCAGGAGGACCCCCCTTGGTATGAACTTTTCCCTCTGTTGAAAACACGGTGATAACTGCTGCCTCACCTCCTTAGGCAGTTTATAATGCTTGTTTTTCTTACAGTCACTTTCTCTTAAATCTCCTACAACTAGAACAACAACAAACAAAGCGGCAGAGGTAGGAGAGGGAGGAGGGGAGAGGGGGTGTGTTCACAGTATTCTTCTCTCAAGGGATCCAGTCATTACAAGAACCATGTTTTCAATGCTACAAGTGAAGAATACAGCTGCTTGCACGGCTTCAGTCTCAGCAGCTACATATCCTTGTGCGTTTGGCTTCATTGCAACTTTGTGACAATTGACTTTAGGTATTTCAGTCTGTTGGCAGCCCTTTGCATAAATCCTTGTGTGCACTACGGCCAAAATAGTCGTTCACTGTTACAAATAACTTTTTTTTTGAAAAGTGAATTGTGCTCCTCTGCCTACAGTACTCTCAGTGCCTGAGCTCCCTTAGAAATGTTCAGACTTCTTTGTTGATGAAATATCCATTATTCACAGTAAGTTTTAACTCTATTGTTCCACCATTTTCACCTGCTGCAGTTGTCAGGTACCGTGGTCCAACTTTCCATTGTTTTGACCGAGTCACAGTCGACAGTTTGAAAATAAAGTGTGTCTGATTCCGGTCCGAAGCCTTGTCAGCTTGACCCTACTTCAATCAGTTTTCTGGATGGTGTGGTACGGTAAGTACCCACTATCATACCATTGTAAAGCCTGTAGAGTTTGACAATCAGGTACCAGCACAGCAGTCTGGTCAGTCCGAGGATTACTCCAATCTCCAATCAGGTTACTTCATTCAGATGGTAGCGCTTTTTTCCCATGCCTTTTCCGATGACTGACTTACTTAGACTTAAAGGCTCCCATGTCTTGCGACACATGAGGCAGTGCAATTGGGAGCATGGAGAAAGTGTGCAGGCATACTTCGGTTGCACCATACAGGAATGTTTTCTGTCAACTCCTCAACTTTGCTCACTCCAAAGTTATGTTTATTTTTGCCTACCACAACTATATCACTTAGCAAAGCTGGCTAATCACACTGGCTTTACATGCTTTTATTCCATGCCAGAGTTCCCCTACATCTATGGAGATCATATCTGAGGATGAAGTCGCTTGTTTTATATACAATTTTCATGGGCAAATTGAGGTTCCATTTATCCCCAATCATTCGTATGTTGAACACAGAGTGGGGGTGGGTTAAATCTCATGTGCAGCTTTGGGCCTCTGGTTGCTGCTCTACGAGTTTAATTGAACCTGACTTTCCAAAGCCTTTTTGAGAGTGGGAACAAAAAGTCTATATCCACTTTAGTTTTCCTTGCATCACCACTGCCTAGCTCTTCATCACAAACTAATGCTGGCCCTAGGAAAACATATTATCCACAGACTGCAGTTTCCTCAGGACTAACATGGCCTCTTACCATCGGCAGAGCTAAAACCTGTGTGATTCCTTCACTCACACACAGACCGTTGCATGAACAGAGGAAGATTGTTTTTATGTGACATACATGCCTCTTGCCTTACAGAATCACTTCTGACAGGACAAGCCAGTGGGGACAAAGGGATGCTCTCTATCCTGGGATTCCTTTTGCTGGTCACTAGGAAACTGTTGTTGCACGGAATGGGTCATCACACACAATGCACCAGACTATCTTCACTCTTTAACAGAGGAATGGGTCATCACACACAATGCTGCACAGAGTATCTTCACTCTTTAACAGCGGAATGGGTCATCACACACAGTGCAGCACAGAGTATCTTCACCCTTTGATTTAACAGAGGAATGGGTCATCACACACAGTGCAGCACACAGTATCTTCAGTCATTTAACAGGGGAGTGGGTCATCACACACAGTGCAGCACACAGTATCTTCAGTCTTTGGGGAATGGGTCATCACACACAGTGCAGCACACAGTATCTTCAGTCTTTAACAGGGGAATTGGTCATCACACACAATGCCTCACAGAGTATCTTCACTCTTTGATTTAACCGAGGAATATTTAAGATGGGTAGAACTGATGTGGGATTCACGTTGACTAGCCCATCATTTTTACAAAATCATGCCTGCTGTATCATGGAACACATTTTGTGAGATTTTTTAGTAAAAGCGTGCGTGTGTGGATGCATAGGTGCATGTCTCTCTGTATGCATGTGTACATGCATTAACGTATACATAATATGCCCAATACTTTGTGTAGCAGCAGATGTGTGCATGATAATCACGCACACGATATAGCAGCTCTAAGACACACACCTCCTCATTTGAGGTGTGGTTGCGGAGAAGAAATCAAAAACAAAGGACACTATGAGAGCATGGCATGAACGATCATGGAATGTGTACTTTTCTCTTCTCATTTAAGACAATCAGTGAAGAATGACGATGCTGAAGCATTCCGTTTTACCTAAGACAACATGACAGGGTTGCAGTTGGTGCTTCCTTTCAGAACATACCCCCCACCAGCACCAGGTTTAAAACAGACCCAAAGAGTGTGCTGATCTGGTAACACACACAGGTGCATTCCTGAAGTGCTTCAAGCTCAAAGGTGTGGTGCTTGACTACCTATCTGAGCCAACAGCATGCTCAGCAACTCCGGGGCAGAAAATGTGCGACAAAGTTTTACTGGGTTCTGATGGGGATCAACCTGGTGATGTCACAACAGCACACTATGTAAATGTTATCTATATTTTCATCTGGTCCCTGCCCTCTCTTTGTCTTTCTGTTATCTGTGTGCATGTATACATATGTACATTTTTAGTTTATCGTTCTGTGTGTCTGTTAAAAAAACATAAACATACAAATACGACACAAACTATCTGGTAGACTTTTGTTGTCCATTTTAACCATGGACAAATCTTTCATCGTTGATGGTTCTTTAGCATGTGGAAATAGGAATTTTAAATGATTTGCTTGTTGAAATGATCCAACAAAATGGTAATGCATTTCATTTCATGAATTTGTCAGTTGATGGATCAAAAAAACAGTTGGGGAAATCCAGTTCCAGATAATTTGTGCATATACACATGCGTACATGGAGATAGTGAGAGTGTGAAACGCTCAATAAAACTGATGTTTGAAAAACAGCTGGAAAAAATACAGCATAAACTTAATGATACTGGTCACAACAGTCCAAAGTAAAACTGTGTGTATTTGTTTCACATTTATCTCGTTACACTGAGGAAAAAAAAAGCAACAGTATGTGGAATTATACAGCATCAACAAGTGGGACTTTCTAAATGTAAAACTCGTAATTGTGCACACTACAAACTGGTTCTGCATTTGCCGTCCTGTGCCTATTGACAATACGTTACTCACAGAACTTAGTTTGTTTGAGAAAAAGTGTGTGTGCATGTATGTGTTCTGTTCTATCTAGTATCAGTATGGTCAGTGCAGCAGCTTCTGTACCATCAAACACTAAAATCAACACACTAGAAATTACTTTAAAAATACACAATAAACAGCTGTGATAAATAAATGATGGGCTGGACAGATCACTGGCAAACATGTACATCAAGCTGCAAGTACACATTGAAGGTTTCTACACAGACAAGACCAGACAGATTCGAGTCACTGAACTGACACGACGTTCACACTACATTGCACAGTTGTCCACACTTCATGATTTAACAGAAGTCGTCATTCACTCTTCACCGGCGGGGTATCTGTTCTGTTTTTCCAAAATATTCAGGGAACTTGCCTCGAGTCATTTCACGGGCTGAAACACACAGGAACATAGTCGATAAAAAACAATTAACCAAGCAAACTTAGAAAAGTCACATAAAATGTCAGGACATACCCGCTATTCAGGCTCATGCAGACAACAGACCTGTTTTACCCAAAAATGTTTGTGTACCTGTAATATCTCAGACAAAAACCTGTAATTTGAAAAACAACAACAACAAAAAAAAAACCCGTAATCTTCAAAATCGCAGTACTTTCGAAACTTTTGAAGATTTGGAAGAGCCGGCCGTTGGCATGTAAGACCGCTTTGTCGCCATCTCTCTGGACAAGGTAAAAAGGCACAAAGCACGCTGGAAATGAAATGTCTTGCTTACTTTTTTTTGACCAAACCGGTAGCAAATGGAACTTTGCGTTAACAATTTTTTTCTTTGATTTATTTTTGTCCTGTAATCTGGGGGGAGTAGGGGGGGGGGGGTAATTCATCGTAATTTCAATTTTTTTTCCCATAAAAAGTACGGCAAAATCATAAGGGGTAAACAGGTCTGAGACAATCCATCCTCACCCAAAATCCATGGCGAGGCCACTGGGTTACAAGCCAGATCCCCTCCAACTGCTACCTTGACTAGCATACTTCTCTGCAGATTATCTCCAAACAAAATCCCTGGTACTGAATTTTCTTTTGTTTTTCTTTTTTGCATTTGTTCAGAACTGTCTCCAGTTCTTGATAAAACTTGCTCTAAATTTGTAAAATCTAACCATGCAGCATCACATGATTTTGAGGGAGAAAAAAAAAAACTGAAAACAAAAACAGCATTCTTAGAAGGAGAGACTTTTTCTTCATAGGATCTTTATCAAAAAAGTTTCATTGCATCTCCAGATATTGATGAGAAAAAGGCTCAAAGCAGCTACGTCTCCCCCCCACCCCCCCTCCTCCTCCTCCCCCCCTTGTGCACTAGTACCATCACTGACAAGATTCCTTTACTGTTAAAAGTTGGCCAGTGTATCGACCCCTTTACACACACAAAATCTTTAGAAGGATATCTTTTTTGGTTAATTACATACTTTTTCAGCCTCGGAGCCTGCCATTTTTCTTTCTTTCTTTTTTTTTTTGTTTAATCTAACACCTACTGTGTGGGAGGCAGGTATGTTGCTAGTACTTTCCCACTGTGGTCAACCTAACATTTGTCTCCCTTTTCACTTGCTAATATTTTATTTTATTTTTTTTATTGATCCCTACCCCAACTCTATCGAAGGCTGAAACAACACAGGGAGATTACTCTTGTCTTACCGTTTTCAAGAAAATCAGAGTGCTTTTTTTTTTTTTTTTTTTTTTTCATCAGAAGAACATGTAAACTAATCATTGTCAAATGTCTGTAGTTGCCACAGGATACCAAAGCATGGTATTGTTGATGAGGGCTTATTGAGGGAAAGGAATGTGCCATGAAATGGGGCCCTCTGTGTCAGCATTAGTATGATCCTATACAATATCAATCGTCCAAGTCTAAAGTAACATACAACAAAACATTACAATAATCCTACATAAATAAGGCTTGAAATTCATCCCAGCAATAATTACGGCCTTTTTTATTTCTTTAGAACATTACTTATAAACCTTATTTTCAAATCATAGGGAAAAATATAAACTGATCACAAATGTTTGGTCTAAATCGACCAGTACCAATGACCTGCGGAAGACAGTGAATGAAAGCTTTTTTTTTCATAAGGGTACAGTTTAGTTGCCTGCTATCACTGCTGTTTTCTGAACAATGTTTTCTACAATCTACATCACAAGACTGAGTAATCCTTCAAATGCTTTGAAAAATTCAACAAACAATAAAACAAACAAATGAAAAACAATCTGTACAACTCGCCTTCCTCCAGGCCCAGCTGATAGGCCAAGTTCTGCAAACCTCGCACCTTCTCCATCAGCTGTGCGGCTGTCAGACTGCCAAACTCTGAAAGACCAAGGATAGTATGTTTATACAGCATTGCTAGTGACCATCAAGCAAAGAAGTATCCCAGAGAGAGAGAGAGAGAGAGAGAGAGAGAGAAAGAGAAGAGAGAGAGGGGAAAGAGAGAGAGAGGGGGGAGGGAGAGAAACAGAGAGAGAGAGAGAGAGAGAGTGACAGTGACTGAGTGTAAGAAAGGGGGTTAAGAGAGGAAAAAAGAGAAAGAGAGAGAGAGAGAAAGAGAGAGAGGGAGAGGAGAGAGAGTGTGAGAGAGAGGTGTGTGTGTGTGTGTGTGTGTGTGTGTGTGTGTGCGTGTGTGTGTGGAGGAGAGAGAATATAACATCAACTATGTCATTTGCAAGGAGAGAGAGAGAGTATATACCGCCATCTACGTAATTTACAAGAAGGAGAGAGACAGAAAGCAAGGGAGAGAGACACAGAGAGAGAGAGAACTATAATTACAGATTTATACAGATATCTGGGGGCTAAAAAATGGGAAGGGGGAAAAAAAAGCTGTGGCGCGAGTCTCCACATAAATGACAGTCTGAACTGTGCCAAATGGGGTTCAGGCTATCGTTACACACAGAATATAAAAACAGAGTGAATGTTTCCAATTCCTGACCCCACTGTTGTAACAGGTGTTAGAGATCTACACAACAAATCTCCAGCAGTGTGTGTGCATGTGTGTGTGTGTGTGTGTGTGTGTGTGTTGTGTGTGTGTGTGTGTGTGTGTGTGTGTGTGTGTGTGTGTGCACATGCCTACTTTGTGTATCTGTTCCTAATATCCTGAAGTTCAAAGTTCAAATTCCCCAAGACTTTCAAAATACAAATCACAATGTCTGAATTTTTTTCTGTTGCGTTCCCTTTTCATGATGTCATTTCAGAATCATCATTTTCCTTGCTAAGGAGTAAGTGTTCATTTTCTTTATCGAATTATGACAATCTTTTCTCTCAATTTTAACACACACACACACAAACCCACCCCATAGCAACATCATCAGGCCATGTGATAGCTTTGCTTTCAATACGATTGTATTTTAGTACACTACCAATCTGGGGGAAACTGCCTTTACTGTTCTTCCTTGCAGACACCAATGTTGTCAACTAAGCATGACATTCAATTCAATCATGCAAAAAAAAGCATTTCAACTTTCTCAAAATATTGTCTGCATCATTATCATACACTGGCACTAAAATTTCCATGTCATCATTCAATTTACATACATAAATGATACACACAGCTTGCAGCATCAGCAGTCCTGTAGCTAAATAAAAAAACTAGTTTGAGTCAATCACTGGTGTGTCCATGAGACACCAGGTCTGAACAATCTGCTTAGACCTTATCGATGGAATACCTTCTCATGTAAGCATGTTATGTGGGCATGTTGGTTATCCCCAGCCAAAGTGCCCCACCGAGTCCCACTGCAGGGCAAAAGTAAATCTCTTTTGTCACAGGAGGGAAGGAAAACTGCAGCAGCCAGCAAAATACCTGACTCATTGGACATCGGTTCACACGTGACCCACAGACTAAGATGCCATATGTCAACAGAATCCAAGATGGAAACACCTTGCAAAAGATCAGCATGTCGTCTTTTTCCAGATCTGCCAACGCATTTGGGGGGAGGACTCAGGATTGCTCATGGGTTTTTGCTGCACAAAGGAATAAGGGTAAACAAGAATAAGTAACAAAAGCAAAAATCACTTGGAACTGCAGATCATGAGTATAGATCCTACCATAAAACAAAGCAGTTTTACACATATAATAAAGTGCAAATTGTTGTCAAGGTGCATGCGAAGTGCGAAGTCTATTTCTCCATGTGGTCGATACACAACGGTCAGAAGTCTGTGATGAAAAACACACACCAGGGTGCTAGAAATCCCCATCAAATTTTAGCTGTCCTGAGAAGGAAAAATTGATGTGCAAAAATCTACTTGCCGCCTCCCCCTCCCAGTCAACCCCCCCCCTCCTGCCCCACCCCCCCACCCTTTCCAAACCCTTCCCCCTCCCCCTCCCTATGCATTTCTACTTGTCCTCCCCCATGTGTAAACATCACACTGAATAAAATATATAAGCTTGCAGGCAGGAAATAACAATATATCATGATTCATTTGTCTCTGACAGGATGAACAGCCTGCAAGACAAATGCCGACTCTGATCAGACTCTGCGAATAATTCAAAACACTCCTGGCAGTTCGATGGTGATTTTCTCTCTTATCTTAGAATTACCATTCATGATTTCTACACCACGATTCTTAAAATTTTCTTTTCTTGTCAGTCTTGGTCATAGGTCTGCTTTTCTTTCCCTGATCTTTTCCTTGGGTAAAGTGATCTTTTTTTTTTGTATTTTTTTTTTTTTCAGCTAACAGTTCCCACATTCCTGAGCTGGAAAGACTGAACTGACTGAACTTTATTTGCTAGCTGCTCTACACTATGCCCGACATGACAAAATATTCAACACCTAAGCAGATTAAAACATGTGCGTTTTTGACTCTGACTTTGGGTCTTTACTATTTGCAGTGAGGGACGTTTGCATACCATCTGTCTGAGGATGAGAATTAAAGGGACTGGTAACTACTGTTTCTCAGGTCTGATGAAGCACAATGCCCCGCATGCTGATCTGATAGAAGCGTTAAATTCAATTGTGTGTATATCAAATCCGCCTTGTCGGAGAATAAGGCGAAGGAAATATGATCAGTTTTTGCATTCAAAATGGACTGCTCCGTCACTCTTTTCACTGACAGTAAAAAAAAATTGCTTGCTCTGACAGAGACAGACAGTTCGTTGCTTGTCTGAACAGAAAATTCAGTTGGTGTCATGGACATATTGGCTGGTTGTGGATATTGAAGCCCTGTAGAATCATAGGACATTCCACAAACACAACACACACCAACGCACAACATACACAAACACCCACAACACAGACACACCATACATATGCATTCACACCAAGGACCGGCTCTAGCATCACTGTAGATCTTTCCCAACCCCGTCATTACTTTTCAATACTGCTGAATTGTAACCAGGTAAAACAAAAAAAACCAAAACAATAATTCTGATTTGAACAAACCGAAAGGTCTATAACACTGGAAATGGCAATTGAATTCAGTGTCTAGACCTTGACTTTTCCTTTGTGGGATGACAAAATGCTACGATTACTGCCTTCTCCTACTCCCTAATGCTTTGATTTCTGACCACACACAAAATCAGAACAGAACATGCTTTTAAAAAATGCTATTCTCCGGGGAGTGTAACCCACAACGCTGCATGTACGCAGAAATATATGTGGATCGAGGTAAGTACGGATTCACATAAATTACCACAGTCGGCCCAAAAGTTCTCTTGTTTCACTCATCAGGACACACTAAAACACACCACACACCACACACACACACACACCACACACATCACACCACTCACCACTACACACAATCCATTCACAATTGTTTGTGTATAATGCCCAAATTGCCCATTGCAGCCATGAGCCAGTGGTGAGATGTGACCTGAACTGATCTGCAAACTCCTAACAAAAACCTAAAAAGCAACAAACTCCAAAAATGTGGTAAAGGTAAGTCATCATTCATTGCCAAAAACCAAATGCAGCTCTCGCATGTAGATTGGAAAAATATCAATCACTTAAAATGTGAAGATATAGACCACAACTATTTAAAAGTAATGTTAAAAGGGATTAATGACAAAAGGAGAACACTGAAACGATCGACCGACTACACCCTGGAAAGAGGCGAAAAAAATAAAAAAACTATCTTTTTCTTCCTCTCCCCTTTCGTCTCTTTCCCTTCTCTTTCACT
Source organism: Conus betulinus (assembly GCA_016801955.1). Lineage (NCBI taxonomy): Eukaryota > Metazoa > Mollusca > Gastropoda > Neogastropoda > Conidae > Conus > Conus betulinus. The sequence goes on from JADBJO010004551.1 coordinate 16,416, forward strand.
GGTTAAGTGTGTGCTGTGTGTGTGCATGTGTTGTGTGTGTGCGTTTGGTGTGTGTGGTGTGGGTGTGTGTGGTGTGTGTGTGGTGTGTTTGCATGTCATGTTTGTGTGTGTGTCGTGCAGCGAGTGTGGTGTGTGTGTGGTGGGTGTGTTGTGAGTTGTGTGGTGTGTTTGCAGTGTGCTTAGATGTTGTGCATGTTGTGTGTGGGGTGGTGTGTGGCGTGTGTGTGTGTGTGTGTGTGAGTGTGTGTGGTGTCGTGTGGGTGTTGTGTGGGTGGTGTGTGGGTGTGTCGGTGTGTGTGTGTGTGAAGGTGTTATGGGGGGCTGGAGAGGGAAACAGGAGGGCAGAGGGGATGCATCAAGAAAGCGGGTGTGATAGTCACAAATAACACTACAAACAAAACCCACACACCTGTAATCTGTGCGCACTAAATCAGTTACATGCTAACCGATGCTTGGAAAAAGTACAGCACACTTGCTTTACCTGAAAAAACAAAAACAAATAAAAAGAATGAAAGGACAAAAAAAAAACGACACAAAACCATTGACTACATCAATGAACACACAACTCGGGCCTAGCAAAGGAATACAACTCTTGCTTAATTAAATGAAAACTAGTCACCCCACAATCATAAGACCTGCCATCTGAGGACGCCCTATTTGACCAAACTACAATATAAACGACCGAGGGGCGCATCTGTTAAGCATGCTAAACCAGCCGACCTCTCCTTATCCCATGAGCAGAGATCTTCTTCCTGCGTACCCCCGGATATGCAGACCACAGTTTTCAGCTTTTGAAAAGAAAGTGGGTGGGGCAACACCAGTGACTACACACGGACAGAGGCAAGCTTTTTGTTTGTGTGACCTCACAAAGTCCGACTGAACGTAGAAGCACAGAATTAAGGTTGCTCAATGACCCTAAAATGTCAAATCAGGTATTATCTGATTTCGTAACATCATCATTGCTTGTAGCTAACAACACATCAATTAGTCATTTCTCACATTCTGGCTCTATACATATTGTTCCCAATTGGCAAATTGTATTATCAACAGAGGACATGCTCACTTAATGCCATCTGTAACTTTGAAAATAAAAGAGCATTCTTTAGCCTTGCCCAATCTAGCTGAAACACCATTAAAAAGGAGAACACAAAAAGAAGAAAGTGCTGCGGAAAACCATTGTATGACTGGCACGACCAGATGGTCTTCACTCCAGGGCGGACAAAAGACCCACACAGGTGCTTCAGAGTTGTCTGTCTATACTCCCTAGAATCAATGCTGAACATTAACTATTTGGGGTGGAAAGGTATTGTGTGTGTGGCGAGGACGAGACCTGGCACATGTTGGTGTGAGGTATATTTTACCAAAGTGTTTTTTTTTTGTTTTGTTTTTTTTTTGTTTTAGTATAGACGACAAAAAATCCACTTCACCATACCTATCATCAGTCCCGTGACCACGTCCTGGATGTCCGTTTCTCACTTTCGCAGTTTTAAACGTATGACTGGTTGATTTCTTTGAAATGGACGAATGTGGTTTAATAATGAAAACATAGGCTCTCTGCGCTATTGTACAGAACACCGTTGGTGCTATGCAAGCACAATGAGTAGTTTACTAACCTAGAATGCGCTGTTACATGAGCTGTTCAAAATTATTCTGTGATCACTTGCGTCTGGTCAGGTATCCTTGAACACTATGTCATTATCCATTCTCTCCTGAGTTAAGAAAAATTACAGTCAGACCTGCCTGAAATGAAAAGACTCATACGAACCGAAGCAAACTTCCTTTCCTGCAGTTTTTTTTTTTTTTCTTAACCAAGGAAAAACATCGGGGGCGTCTATCCAAATAAAGAAAGCCAATGAAATGAAAAACCTTCTATGTCTATTGTTTATACTCAAACTTTTAGCAGATGCGAATTCTGAAACCCCTGGAACTGCAAAAATAAACCAAAAAAGATATCAAAATACATCGAACCATCATCAAAACTATCTGAATAGCAACATTACACGACCAAAAAAGTACAAACAACAACACAAGCATAAGCACTTGGATTTTTTCTTCTTTTTTTTTTTTTCTTTTTTTTCTGAGGAGAGAGAGACAGACCCTGACAGACGATGCACTTTTTCTTGTGTTGATTTTGAGGGTGAGTATGTGTATCTTTATTATGTGTCTGTACATCTGTCTGTGTGTGTCGTGTGATGTTGTGTGGCCTTTTTACTCCCTTGTGTGTGGTGGTGTGTGTGTGTGTGTGTTTTTCTGCATTCTGCTCTCGTGTGTGTGTGTGTGTTTGGTGGTGAGCCTGTGTGTGTGGTGTGTGTGTGGACAGAGAGCCCACCCCCCCGAGAGAGAGAGAAGCGGAAAGAGAGTAGGGAGAGAGACAGGAGACAGGGGAGAGAAAATGAAAAGATTGGCATGATGATGCTTCTGTTGGGGTGTGAAAGGAAAAAAAACGAATCCAAAAGAAGACAGGAGACCAGAGAGGAAGAACTTAAGAGACGAGACTTAAGCATTATGTTGGAGCTAAATGTTGTTATCAGCCATGATGGGTACACTATCTCCTGCAGATTGTGCATATCAAAAGTACGCTCAATGGTATGCATGCTCAGCACATCATTCACTGGAGTCTTTGCCTTTAAGAACACCCTTAGAGACCAAAATGAAACCTAATTATAAATCAATGATGGTGATTAGCAGGGGAACTTTAACTACTAATTAATACCAACGGACTAGCTGTCCAGGAATTGTAGAGACGTGTGATCAAACTATCTAAGTCGCTAGCGAGCTGAAAATGTCTAAAAAACACACGCTTCATCCAGACCGCTAATGGGTAAAAAGTTCACCAGCCAGGTCTAACCCACTAAGTATCACCAAGTGTAAAAACCACCCAGTACTATAGGCAAAACGTGTTCTGGTAGACCGTATCCATTACCCAACCCACCCCCCCCTCTCTTTCACACACTTTCTGCCCTCTTGGCTGTTCATTTTCTGCAGTTTGCTCAGTTAGAAAAAAAATGGCAACGAATGAGAGAGAGGAGAGAGATAGGACGATAGAGAGAGAGAGACGACTGCGATGAGACGAAGAGGAGGTGTACCCCTTTTTTCTTTGCCCGTTTGGACTTGCAGCTTTTTTTTTGTATTTTGTATTTTGATTTGTTTTGCTTGATTTTTTTTCCGTCCCCCGACTCCCTGAGTCTTTTTTCCCCCGGGGGCCCAGAGAGAGCGAGAAATTCGATTCTGGATTTGTATGGAGGCAAGAGAGAGTTCGAGTACTGCTACCGTCGAGGAGATGGAGAGACCTTTTTTTCCCGGAGAGCCACGACGTTGGCGGTGGGGGTCCGACTGCACCCGAATGGTCGAGGACATGACACGAGGAGAGATGAGAAAAAGCTTGGGAGAGGCGGGGAGATTTTTTTCCCTTTCCCCGAGACTGGATGCGTGAGGCCCGACTTTTTGAGTGACGAGAGGATCGACGAGTGGAGAGTGGAGGGCCCTGGAGAGTTGAGTGAGGATTTTTTGAGTATGTTTTTGATGCTGAGAGGCAGTTGATGTTTCGGACCCCGAGAGCTCGAGAGGAGATTGGAGGGGACGATGGCCTCCTGGAGTGAGATCCGGTCCGAGAGAGGATGCGTAGGGGACAGCGAGAGAACGCCCGAATTGGAGATGTGCGGAGTGTTGGCGAGTAGGACGGTGGAGGGAGTGAGGCGGAGAAGACCGAGGAGTTTCGATGTTAGGAGAGAAGCAAGAGGTACCGGAGGAGATGGAGAGACAGACGCCCGCGTAGGAGAGGAGGGAGACGACTTCGAGAGAAGAGAGGAGGGCGCGAGAGAGCGGCGGGCTAGTGTCTCCGCACGCGAGGAGGGAGAGGAAGAGATGAGAGGGCATAATGGGACCCTGGTCGCCGGGGGGAGACCGGAGGGAGTTTTTTTGAGAGGAGGGACCGAGGAGGGCGGACCGGTGTTGAGAGGAGAGCCCGGAGAGGAAAGGATAGAGGCGAGAGAGCGCCAGAGAGAGAAGTATGAGGGGACGTGCCTTCGACGACGTTACGAAGAATTTGAGTGAGGATGAGAGGGGGAGATGACGAGAGGGACTGAGGCGACGCGTGAGTTTGTGTTTTTTTGGAGGAGCCCGCCCCCCCGGAGTCTCCCCGAGCGGGAGCGGAGACGAGACCCGAGGCAGAGATTTGGAAAGAGGAGCCCGGGACGCGGGAGATTAGAGAGACGTTGTCTGGGACGAGAGGAGAGAAGGGGAAAGAGGGTTTTCTGGGATTTTCATGTTCGAGATTGTAACCATTTTCTCGGCCCTCCGCTTGGGCCTCCCCCGTAGAGAGAACGATGTGGAGGCCTTTGGACGTGTTGACGGGGGGAGACGAGAGAGAGCGAAAGGATGAGTAGAAAAGCGTGGCCTCGAGGACCGGGTGATGAGGCAGTGGGTGCGATCGAGACGAGAGCCGAGAAACGAAGCTGAGATCAGAGAGGAGGGAGGGAGGAGATGAGGGGAAAGGGCGTAGGTGGGGACCCCCGAGACGCGAGTGGGCGACCCATTTGTTTTTTTTTTTTTTATTCTGGAGGCGGGACGTCCCGGACAGGGTTAGAGACTGAGAGAAAGAAATGAGTTGAGAAAGAGAAGAGAGGAGAGAGAGAGGTTTTTTTCCTTCCCCCGCAAGACCGGAAAAAAGACGAGAAAGACTTTTTTATTTCGTCCGATTCAACTTGTTTGTATTTATCTGGGGTTTGGAGATGGACGAGACGTGTGGAGAGAGAGTTTCTATGAGACCGCATGAGAGCTTTTTTTTTTGAGAGTTTTTTGAGGATCACCCCTCGGCTTTTCCTGACCTGCGAAAGACGGAAGAGCAGAAAGAAAGACCTTTTTCCCTCCCCCCCCCGTTCCCGAGTGTGGAGTCAGGGAAAGGCCCGAGAGGAGAAAAGGAAAGACCCAGAGAGGGATGACTTTTTCTTGTTTCGCGACGACTGGGAAGCTGGCAGCTTTCCCCTTCTTTTTTCTTTTTTTTGATTTTTTCCCTCCCTTGGCGGAGAGAGCGCGCCGCCGATGGCGATGGAGCGATTTCGAGCGCGCGCCTGTGAGCTCCCTGTGGCCCCCCGGTTTGACGGAGACGAGCTGCGAAAGACCCCCCGGAGCCAAGGAGTGAGGACGAAGAGAGAAGGATAAGAGAGAGAGAAGGGAGCGAGCAGAGGAGCGCGAGAGCCGGTCGCGACCCCCCTTCGCGTTGACCCTTGATTGACGGATAGCGACGCCGGCGAGACTCCCGTGCGGAGCGGAGCGAGCAAGAGGGCGGCGCCCCCCCCCCCCGAGCGGGGAGAGTTTTTTTTTTCTGCCAGGGATGGAGAGACGGGGAGTGAGGTTTCCCGGTTGTTTGGGAGGCGAGTCGAGACGCGGGAGCGGAGAGGCGGAGAGGGACGATTGTATTTGAAGGAGAGAAAGAGACCCGCGACGAAAGAGCGCCTGGGAGAGGAGGAGATCGCGACGGTGCGAAAGAGAGGAGACGGGCACCGGAGGAGGAGATTTTCGAGTTGATCTAGCTTTGAGGGGGAACGAGCGAAAGAGCCCTGTTTTTTTTTTCTTTGGCGGATGGGCTGATGAGAAGGAGTGGTGATAGGGAGTATAGTTTTCTTTGAGTGATGGTGGCTTGAGAGCCGTGACCGTGAGATGCCCCCCCGACGAGTGGGGAGAGAAAGACGGATTTGACGCCGGGGCTGGCGTAGCGCTGAGGCGCCGCGATTGCGGGGGAAAAGAAGTGGAGAGGATTTGAGAGAGGAGGGAAGAGGAGAGGGAGAGAGAGAGAGAGAGTTTTGAAGGAGGACGCAGGAGAGAGCTGCGAGGGGGAGAGAGCGAAGTAAGAGGGGAAAAGAAGAAGCCGAGATGATGAGAGGGAGAGTAGGTAGCGGAGGATATCCCCCCCCCGTGACGAGGCCCGACCCCAGCCCGCCCCCGGCCCCCCAGAGGACTCGAACCTTTGGATCGGAGTCGCTGCGGGTGCGGACGCCGAGATTTGAGAGAGGAGGGAAATGAGGAGAGGACCCCCCGGCGACAGACGAGAGCTTAGGAGAGAGCAGAATACGATAGGACAGGACAGGACGAAACCAGAACACACAAAGAGAGGAGATGAGAACTCGAGAGAGAGACGAGAGGAGGGGAGGGGGTTCTTGAGTAGTGATCTCGATTGAGAGAGGACGAGCGAGAGAAGAGAGAGAAGAGGAGGACAGACAGACAGGGACAGACAGCACGGACCAGACAGACAGCCTGAGACACCACACACAACATTATGATTGCGATATATATACGAGCGAGAGCCGGAGGACGCGCCGAGAAGACCCAGGAGAGTCCCGAAGATGAGAGACGAGAGAGGAAATTGTTGGATGTAGTATCTAACCACCAAACGATTATCACGAAGGGGAATAAAGTGAAATAAAAAGCCACCAACACCCGCGTCGTCCATACACCCAGCCAAGTTGACAAAACATGAGCTGGGGATCACTACCTAGAAGACTATGTGTTTAAGTTCTGAAGTGTTTTATACCATCGGGTTAAGTGTTATCATCAAACTAATATACAATGTGAAGCTGTCAAAATTAGTATACGTGACTCAAAGCTAGTGGATTGTTTAGTGTGGTTTTTTTTTTTTTGTTTTTTTTTTTTCCCTCCCCTCATTACAATACTATAGGAGCCAGTAAAATACTATAGAGCTATCTATAGTACTATCGAGGTTTTCTTTGTTATTTTCATGATGATATGACCAGCCAATTGGGCTAGAAACGATCATGGACCTGCTTTGCACTTTGCCTCTTTGGCTATGTTTATGTGACCCCCTTGGGTGGTGTGGTGCCCTGTTGTCGTGGTGGTGTGTGTGTGTTGTGTGTGTGGGTGTTGTGTGTGGATCCTTTCATTCCCCCCTCCTGGTATTTTTCTCTTTTTTTTCACTCCCTTTTTTTTTTTCTTTTTTTTTTCTTTTTTCCGCTCTCGCATCTTTTCGATGATCACGTCAATATTATTGTGTGTTGGTTCGTGTTTTCCATCACCGGTGTTAGGAGACCTTTTTAGGATGTGTGTGTTGATCGCGGTGCTGGGTGTGTGTGTCGCTTGTGTTTGCGCCCGTTGGTGACCCGTTCCGTGTCGCGTGAGATTTGAGCTCCGAGGGGGGGTGATTCACCTTTGTTTGTAGGTTGTTGGTTGTTATTGCAATTTCATTTTAGTATTGGTTTCTTTAGTTCATTTTTTTTGTTATTATTCTTTTCTTTATTATGCAACCTTCCGTCACTCTTTACCCCTTCTCATCCCATCCACTCACCATCCTCTTTGCTGTGCTGTTTGCTACGAAAAGGTACTTACTCTGTTCAGGCCAGAGCTCAGGGGACGCCTCATTTTCTCCAAGCTGAGAGCAACTGGTCAATCTCACTTCCACCTGCTAAGAAACCTGTAAAGGCACCAACAATCCAAAATTGAAACCTCCTAAAGCTGATTTAAGCAAAGAAAAACTCAACTGTTCAAACTGATTGGAAAAAAAAAAAAAGAAAAGGTGAAGTTCAACTCACAAATACAGGACCATATGTATCAGATCTGTGTGTGCAGGTGTATGCAAGTAACTTGTAAGACACATGTACACCAGTAACAGTTTAAAAAAAAAAAAAAAAAAAAAAAAAAAAAGCAGCAGCAGCTCGCTCTTTTGCTGAAATGGTCAAATGATACAATAAATGGCTCTGACAATAGCTTATTACCCCATGTTCACAGTGACAGCATATGCAAAGTCAACTGTACATGTACACTGTATTGCACATCATTGCTCATGTGCAAACAAGTGAATTATAATGATGTTAAAATGCAACTAAACTTTCCAACAATACTTCCACATCCTTCAAACTGAACAAGATCTGAAATGACTGGGAAAGACAAAGGACTGGCTGACATTCTTTCTACACCAGCATGTATCCACAAAGATGCCGAGACAAGGAGACTTACTTAAATCCTCAAGTTCAAGATGAGGATGCATTGCAGAGAATGTCCTGGTGCACTGTTGACCAATGATCTCAAACCACTGAACAAGTGAAACCATTGCCCACCCAGTCTGCTTAAACAAGCAGCAGCCACATTGCCTTCTTCCATTTCATGACCTTGGAGGATGCCTATGGGTTGTGCAAAATCCAAACATGTTCAGAGGGACTGGCTCAGACACATTTTCAATTACCGATGATGTGGAATTATCCCTTGCCTGCCTGTGTTTCTGCTTTTTTCAATTACCGGTATGTATAAAAAATAACTAGTCACTCAGCAGTATAGTCAGGTGGTTCATTTCACAACTGACAAAAAGATTTGTCATTAATCGAGAAGAATTTGATCCAGCATGCTGTCACCTTTGCCAAGCATCCACATACCTCCCGAGATATATGCAAGCCATCTTGCCAATATCAAGCTATGCCTGTCACAAAATGTTCCACCACCAGCATCCTCCCCTCCATAAAAAACTTGACAATACCGAAACATCCTCACTGACATCCCTAGTAAGAATCTAGTTACATACAGTATCTGTGACATGGACCTCTGGACATCCATGCTCTGCAACAAGAGTGCTGCACAACTTTTTGAAACCATTGCTCAGGACTTGTTCCCAAAACGGGGCCTTTTACCCCTCAAATAAGTCTGAAGCTCGGATATACCACTCTGCAAGCTACAGTGAGGTTTGATGCACAAAATCAAAATCATGAATGGTCTGGAAGACAAGACAGTGAAGACCGGGATCTTCATTTGTGCTCTGGCAATGAACCTGGGGAAAGGCTCGGCCGCAACCTCATAAGCTCCCCATCTCATTCTTGAAAAGAAATGTATTTGAATAAGTTGGGGTTCCAATGGTAAAAAAGGGTATCAGTGAGAGCGGGTGCCAAAATGCTCGACCACACTCAACATGGATGGTGGGGACAGGGATGATTGATGGGGAAAGAAAGGGGAGTGCAAATGACAATGCTTTTTTTGGATGGTGTTCGGAGGGTGGGGGGGGTTTGAGGTTGAGAGCTGGGGTAGATGCACTGCTAAAAATCAATGCAACCAGCTGGGTTACGTCGTTGTGGGGAACTTGACAGATCTTGGCCTTTAGCAAGGATGACTGAGGGGGGGGGGGGGGGGGGGGGGGGGGGGGGTAGGCTTTAATCGAGATTTTACATGAGGAAGTTGGTAAGCCGCCTGGTGGGACTGGTGGCTTGGGTCAGGCAGGTGAAGATGGGGATGGTTCGAAAGTAGTTTTAGATAACCCGATGCCTAACACCCGAAAACAAACACCCAAAACCCTCTAGTCAAAGAATGGTATTAGAAATCATTTTGAACAGAAAAAAAAAGCACTGGAATATCGGATATCTCGGCTTCTCTGAATCCCCCTTTCTTATCACTGTGACTACCTCTAGACTATCTGTTTGTGCCCCAGTGAATTTACATCATGTTACCTCCTTTCGAAATCTTTCCAGCACTTGCAGCCATTTTCAAAATCGCGCACTGTTCGAAACACGTGATAACGATATGGTAAAAACACATTTGGAATATTGGTTTATTTTACTTTTTTTCCCTTAGGAATCTTATTAGTTTTATTAGTAAAGGCATAACCGAACCATCTTAACACTGTATGGGGGGGGGGTGGGGGGGGGGGGTTAATGTCAGGAGGGAAGGGAGGTCGGGAAAGGGAGTTTGTTTCTGTTTCTGTTCAGGTCACTGGTCAATTAGTCATTTACGTCGGTACTTCTCCACACTGCGAGCACAGCAGGTCACCTGAACTGGAGTTCGGGTCTGTAATTTCAGTCGCGTGATAGTCGGAGAGCCAAGGGCGCAGCAGATTAGAAAGCATGCGTACTATTGCGAAGTTTCCGACCAGCCCGGCAGGTACTCATACATTACAGTATAGTGAACAGGATATTGCTGTTTATCAGTTATTTGCAAATATTCTTCACTTAATGTGACTGTCAACTTGACATGTTATGTCCTGATGGCTGTGTCGTTTAGTGGAGACACGAATAATATGCAGATTATCTGTCTTAGTAACACATGAATGTTGCTAGCAATAATCTTAAAAAAAGGGAGGAGGGGATGTTGATGCTGATGGATATTCAACAAGATGCAGGCAGTGTTTGTTTAAAGGACAGAGAGGGGTAGAATTATAGATGTTTTCTTGACCCTCGGACCAAGTACAGATGTGACCCTATGACCTAGCCTATTGATTCCAGAACTACACCTGTTTTACAAATTATCCTGAACTAGCTGATGACACTAAAAGTAAGACATGACATTTATAAAAAAAAAAAAAAAAAAAAAATACAAGCAGTGGTCATGTAATGATGTATTCTGCTTCAAATGACTACAGCCGTACCACTAAGTAAAGTAATGAGGAATTTAAGCAAGTTTCTGAAACTTGCATGTACCAGTGGATATGCCATGTTGAGGAAACAGCTTTTTTTTTTTTTTTGTTCGTTTGTTTTATAGGTATAACAGGATGCGGCGTTGAAATCTATATATTGCCAATACGTCTAACTTCCTTATTTTTATGAGCATTTTATGCAATTTTCGGTGAAGGTTTATAACCAAATCACCATAACCTGTATATTACACACATGTGGTGAACTAAGTTTTGTTTTTTTTTGTTTGTCTTTTTTGTGGTTTCTTGAAAATACCTTAATAAATTCAAACAAATGTGTGTTAAGACAGACATGCTTTCAGTATAGCTTATATCACACTCGGCAAATTGTTGCAAAAGAGTTTGCTCTTAAGTCTTGTGCTTGCCTTTTGCCATTCAACATGTGCAGCCACTGAGATAGCCGAATATTAGAGGAGGTTCTGAGGAGTGGAACATGTGCATCTTTTTATGCAAGTTACTTGCGAAATGAAATAATGATCGAATGAGAGCAAAAGTACTTCATCTTGGAGGGATGTGAAGGGTCCGGTTCTGCACCTTGCTGAGGGTCTGCTGATGGGTTGTATGTTTTGCAGCGCAGACTGTTGAGCCATACTCTGACACTGCCTTGGAGTGGCCACTTCTGATTTGTTACATACTGCCCCAGTTGATCCCCACCAGTCTTCTCATAATTGTCATTTCTCATCTTGCCTTGATCTCGGTTTGTGGGTTTGAGTCTTTCATGACTGTTTCTTGGCAAAAGATACCATGCGGTGTGTAACCTTTTCCAGTGGGAAGTAACCCAGTTTGAATGGATCTTAAATTGAGACCTACATCAGCATACTGTACTAGTCAAGCCAAGGGTACCTAGGTAGCGTAAGTCGACAGCACTAAGATTGTGAATGCGAGTGATTGTGATCTGCATGTGTGTATCTATGCGCATGCTTGTATGCAAGTGCACATACATACAGGAATACATGCATGAATGCTTTGTAATCATATGCAAGTGTGAGGGCAGTATAATTGCCATTCAGAGAATGATTCTTCATTTCAAAAAGTTATCATATTTTTGCCATTAATTTTCATTTAAAAAGTTATCAATTTTTATATGAAATATACATTTTTTTGTAAATATGAAAGAATAAATTTTTGTAATGTTATTAAAAATTAACAAAAGATTGTTTAAGAAACACTGTTGAGAGGAAAAAGAAAGAAGGATGTTATAACAAATTAATTTGTTTAAGAAACGCTATTGAGAGGAAAAGAAAGAAGGGGAAAAATGTAAATGAATGAAATATACAAGTGCATGGGCCAGAGGAAAAAGAAAGCCAACACCAACAGGTGCGGACATATTTTTCCACAACTGAATCAATGATGTGCACTGGCAACAGATATTCAGTACAGACATTCAGTCACAGATACAAGAAAACTGTGCAAGAGCACCAGATTCACTGACTGATACAGTCCAACCTTTGAACCCTCTTTCCCTGAACATGCCCTTGTGCCCGCCTCGGCATGATCCCAGCAGTTGTTCAGGGGAGGGGGCACACACAGTGACACGCATGCGCACACACAGTCGCATGTGTGCACACGCACGCACACACACTCACACACACACACACACACACACACACACACACACACACACACACACACACACACACACACACACACTCACACACACACACACGCGCATACACACACACACACACACACACACACACACACACACACTCACACACACCACATCAGTATACATGTAGGCATTTGATGCAACACACACAGAGTTTGTTTAATTGTGCAGATTATCAGTCAGGTGCTGGCCAGGTCATCTATGCGTCATCACTTTGGTAAGTGTTATTAAAGAGGGAAAAGTCAACAAAGTATTATGAAATTCAAAGGTGAAGCAAAGACAAATGCATTTCTTTTTACATGGCACTGTGTGCTGTCATCTTTACCTGTAATCAAAATAAGCAAAAACATTTCTTTTTACCCCCCCCCCCCCCCCCCCCCCAAAGAATAAAAAGCAAAAAACCCCCCCCCCCCCCCCCCCCCCAAAGAAGCAAAACAAAATAGACAAGCAAACAAACAGATAAAAAACAATAACAACAACAAAAAGGAGAGAAAACAAGAAAAGGGAAAAAATGATGATCTGATGGATATTATAGAACTGAGAAATAAGGTCATCACTTCATCTTTAGAGTTCACTTTAAGATTGTAGTGAAAGTGAGAAAAAAACAGCATCTTATTCAAGACAGAGATCCTGTGCTACACTTTTTTTTTTGTTTGGTTTTTTTGCTTTCTTTTTCCATCCCAGTAAATTAGAAATCGGAAATTGTCACAAAACCTAACAGTGCTTGATTTCCTTTTTTTTTGTTTTGTTTCTTTGTTTGTTTATATTTTTTATTTGTTGTCACTTCAGAAGCGTTTCCTTTGGTGCTGCCTATACAGCATGCATCACATGCACAAGTGTACATGCATACATATATACACATACATGAGCACCTGTAAGCATGTACTATGTGTCTTGAACTTAGCTTTACTTTTGTTTCACCTACACTTAACACACATGCTTTGTGTGAAGGATGAATGAAGTGAAGGTTGCAGAAAAACAAACGAACAAATACATTAGAAATGCATGTAGTACTCTTTCAGTCTTTGTTGGTCTTTTACTCATTCTTTTGGGGGTTCTGTTATTGCGTGGTTGATAACAATCATTTTATGCTAATACATGGTATGACGTGAGGTAGTTGTGCCAGTAATGCAATCCAGTCGCATTGACTTTTTGTTTTCAGCCGACCACAAAGTTGTTCATCAACAATGAATTTGTGGAGTCCAAGACTGACAAATGGATTGATGTCCATAATCCTGTAAGTTCTGTCTCATGTATATGTATGTGGGTGTGTGTGCACGTGTGTGTGAGGGAGAGAAGCAGCTGCAGCATTGTCTTGTAACATTGTTCTGACTTTTCCTGGACATGTTGTGCCTATGTATTTGTTGGCCATTTTGGCCCATTGTGCTAAAGTCTAAAAAAAAAAATGTCACTATTTTTTCCTTCTCATGTTTTATAGATGCAGACATATCTTATACTTAGTTTTAGGTCGTTGTTAATGGAAATGTTATTTCTTTTTATAAAAAGTATTCATGAATTAAAGGAAGGAGTGTGAGACATTTTTTGTGTCGGTCAAAAAAAATTACATATTTTTAAAAAAATCTTATATGAACTGAAAGGTGTTTGACTGCTTGTATAGTGCACAGTTCATGTTTTACCCTTCCATGAATGTAGATACGACAGTATGCTGATATCTTTTACAAGGCATGAAATGAAATGGAAAATAAAATGTTTGTTAGCCAGGAGAGGGTTTGTTATTGTAATGCTGGACCATAAGGAGACGAGTAAGAGGACATCAAAATGTCTTCAAGTCCCACGATCCCTATCAGTGATAAGGACAGATCAGTGAAGAGAGCTGAACATTATGCAATGAATATTCCCCCCACCCCTCCCCAGGCGTCTCTCATCCCACCTCCCTTTTGTGAGTGATAATTGTCCGAAATGCGCTTTTTTTTTTTTTTTATTTGTATTCATCATGCTTAAAGAGAAACCTTTCGGAATATTGATTTGTTTTGTGTTGGAAAACAAGTCATTGTATTTTCTGAGAAATCTTTCAAACTAAAGCAGAAGCCTTTGACCCACCACCACCCCCACCCCCACAAATTTAGCAAGGGTTCAGCATTTTTGTCATTCACCAGATAGATAAAACAAAGCAGAATGAGGAAGACTTCTCTAGCATTTTATTGGTACTGTCTAGGTACCAGATTGATAACTTAATTTGAGCGATTGTGTGTGTGTGTGAAAAATGTGTCTCAGGCGACCAATGAAGTGGTGACCAGGGTGCCCGAGGCCAGTCAGGCTGAGATGCAGGCAGCAGTGGACGCTGCCAAACGGGCCTTCCCCCAGTGGGCAGACACCACCGTCCTCACCCGGCAGCAGATCATGTTCCGCTTCCAGCAGCTCATCAAAGACAACATGGTGTGTGAGACAGGCTGCAATACTCTCTGGGCTTTCCAACTGATCAGCTAGCTTGCCCTGTAAATGAGTGTTCCTCACAATGATGAAACAATGGTGTTATCCTGTGCTGAGCAACATCGGTAACGTGAATTTTTCTGCAGATGTTAGTATTTTGTTCTTGCATCCCTGTTTTAATGTCAGATGTAGCAGCAAAATTTTTAACCTAAACACTTCTCTTGTGTTCATTACAATTATTTGGCTGCTGAGATCTCGATTCCTGCCCACTTTCCTTTTGGTTTTGCTGAGGTATAGCAGTGTACTGATTAAAGGTTGAATTACATTTCTGGAAAATGTAGGAAGTTAATGATTTATATAGATGATTGTTACTTCTTAGTATATTAGAAAAGTCTTGTTAAAGGGTTATGTTCTTTGTGTATTTATTTGGGGTTTTATTGTCAATTAAGTGTAAACTTGCTGATAGCTTTGTTTTACAAAAGTAGTTCTTTTGAATTTTCAAATCAGCAAACAGTGACAATATTGACTCTCACACTTACTTTGCATGTTTGAAATTGCACAGTGGGCTGTTACGTATGCAATGTGCAGGTGCACATCTGTACACATATTGTGAACGCAAGACACTAAATGACTGTTAGAAATTCCTGATTTAAAGGACCAGAATTTAGGGGACAAACATCAGTGACAGTGTTCATGTTCTGCTTGTTCCAGGGTCGTCTGGCAGCCACATCACGCAGGAGCAAGGGAAAACCTTGGTGTGGATGCTGAGGGAGATGTGCTGCGTGGCCTGCGTGAGTTGGATAGCTTGTGTAAAAAATGCATTATGTACATTATCATTCTAAATCTGTCCCAACTTCATCTCTTGTTCTACATTTCCGTTTTAATCCTTTTTTTCTTCTCCTCTGCATCATCAGGCAAATTGATTTTTTTTTTTTTTTTAAGTGTGTGTGTGTGGATTTCTATGTCTGTTTTCATATGATGTAGAGAAACATTACTATTATAAACAAAAACAAACGTACACAATTGCAGAAAAACATCTTCATTTAAAAGGAAAAGAGACAAAAAAAAAAAAAAGCAGGAAAAAAAAATGTAGGGAACTTTGTGAAGGAAAATCAAGGAAACTTCATTCTGTCACTAAGATCAAATGGAAGGAAGTATATAACGAGCGTTGAAAATGTTTTACGAGCGTTGAAATGTTTTGAGAGAGCAGAAATTTGGAAGTTTCTTTGAAATGCTCATATTAGTGGCTATTTCTCTCTAAATGCCACAGATAGTTGAAACACTTTTTTTGACTGTATGTTACCAAGGCCTTGGGATTTTGTTGTTGTTGTTGTTGCTGGTTGTGAAGAAAACGGGAACAAACGTGGGTGTTCGTTGAATCATAAAAACTCAACCTGAGAAGAAGGGCTGTGAGAAAATGAACTAAACTTGGGATGGTTTTGCAGCACATCCTTGGAACTGAAAGGAAATCTTACATGAGGCAGGGAACAGTTAGCAGTAAATAAACAAGTAGGGTAACTCTTGCTCCCATGATGAAAAACATGATGGAGTTATGGGTGTGTATGTATTTCATCGTGGGAACAAGTGTTATCCAGCTTGTTTGTTGTTACGGTTGAAGTGTTTGTGGTGGATGGCAGAGGTGGTGGAGCACTGCTGCAGCATCCCGTCCCTGCAGCTGGGGGAGACACTGCAGGGCATCGCCAAGGACATGGACACCATGACCTACCGCATGCCCCTGGGCGTGGTGGCCGGCATCACCCCCTTCAACTTCCCTGCCATGATCCCCCTCTGGGTGAGTCCTACAGTTAGAAGCACCCCCCCCCCCCCCTCCCCCCAACCAACATTTGGTATCACCCCCTTTCACTTCCCCGCCATGATCCCCCTCTGGGTGAGTCCTGTGGTTAGGACAGGTTTTGGGGGTACTCTACAGTTATTTTCTTCTTTTTTTTTTTTTTTTTTCTCTAATCGTTTGGTCTTTTTCTCTTACTATGGTCCTGATTGTTATTTCAAGTGCTGCTGAGACCAGTTTTTTGTAGTGTATGTAAACAATTGGTTTTATTTATTTGTGTATCTATTTGGGGAGAGGGGGAGCTTTTCTTATTCAGTTCTAGTTAACTGTATTTTGAATTTGTGTGTGTATGTGCGTGTCTGCATTTTAGAATGAGGTGGTGGTCTCTTTTTGTTGTTGTTGAGAACAGAGGTTTGCAGGTCATACTTTGGCTCAAATTTTCTCCTGCCTTTAGAAAATTGGTAAGGGGTTTCAGGTCACGTGACAAAAGAGAGTTGACACTCAGACTGCCCACTGAAATTGAAGAGCAGTGAAGTAAAGCAGTGGCATTTACATTATCCTTGAATAAGAAAATCATCTGTGGGAATGTAGGGTATGAAAGTAAAAGTCCCATTAATGTACACTTTGTGTTGATACTTTTGAAAATGGAACGCCATTTAAAGATCTAATTAAGCCATGAACCAGCCTCTGTTATTGTTCTTCAGTTTAACCTCTTTCCACTAAAAGTGATATCAGCCGATGTGAGTGTGTGTAAGTGTGCGCACATGCATGCACGTGAGCGTGCACACGCATGCACATGAGCGTGTGCGTGCATGTGTGCGTGTGTGGTGCGCGCACATGCGCGTGTTTATGTGTCTGTATGAGTGTGTCTGCATGTGTCTGTGTGAACATGTGCGTGCCTGTCTGATTCAATTGCAATAACAATTGAGCAACCCCCCCATCCACACCCCTCTTCATCTCGGGGGAAACATTAACCCGTTCACTGCTTGAAAATATTACATAACAAAGGCTGGCCCAGTGCCAGGGAAATCTAATGATTTGGGGGTAATAATTAACAAAAAATTCTAGCTCAGAAACTACAAAAGATATAAAAATGAAATATTTATGATTTTTGAAGGAAATTGAATGGAGATTTTGAATCTGGGCTTCTTTTGTTTTAATTTTGATCATAAAAAAATATTTAGGCATTTAGATTTGGATAGATTTTTTTGCACGATCAAAAACATATGTATTTACCACTACAGCTTCACATCCAAAAAAGAACACAAAGCAAAAATGTTGAAAATAAAGTTTGTATTGTCACACTACACCTGTAAATGAAAGTAAACAGTCTAGAAGTCTATCCAGACGCTCACACCTCATGCAGACAGGTCAGTTCACGACCACGCCCCCCTCCCCCCACCACGCCCCCTTGCTGGACTTCAACCCCTCTCTTTCACTCCTCCTCTTCCCCTACCTCTCCTGCTGCCCGTGTCACGCCGCGAGCAGGCCGCGCTCCCCTCTCGCGCTGACTAACACGCCGCTGGCAGTGCAGAGTACACACTAGGCTAGCTCGTTCGACGTTGGTAACCAGTCAGCTGAACACACTCTTGAGATCGCACAGCACGACTCAATAACTGACGAATATGGCCGGCAATTCCATCACTATCATCATCTCTCACCTTCATGTTCGAGTGAGTCGCTGAATAAAAGATTATTATCTTTATCAAAAATGATTAGCAGAGCCCGCTCAGCTGTGTAAGTACGTTGATTTGGTCGCTACGCTCGTCGAAGGTTGCGCCGCCATCTTTGCAAGTGAGACAAAGCGCTGGCTGGTCATCCAGTCAGTGATGAGGAAAAATGGTCTTTCCCCTCACGTGTGGTCATTTGCATATCATTTTAATACTGTAGACATATAAGGCTTACTACGCACACTCTATTTCAGTCCTTTGATAGGAATAGTAACGAATGAAAATTCAAGAAAAATGCATGACGTCAGTGGACGGCCCATAGGCACTGGAAGTACATTTTTACTACGGCGTCAGCTGACGGCTTAAAGGCACTCAACAGGTTAATTTAAAGCAAAGAGCAAAAAAATCCATTACACAATATATAAAACTATAAGGAGAGCGTCCATGGGCTACTTTGTCAGTTCTTGAGCGCTGTCAATCATATTTGGATAGGTAGTACAAACAGGTCAGTTAATGTGTAGAAGGACGAGCAGTTAACCACTCAGAAAAATGTTAAACAAATTGAAAGATAAATACCAACTGAACTCTGTGACAAACTTTTCCAAATCGTGTAAAGATAAAACCAGTCATTTAATACTCTAGATCGAGACAGGGAACCGGATCCATCAGATGAAATATCGTCATCAGTTTTGCTAATAACCTTTTTTGCTCTTGGACAGTGAATTAACAGATGTTCAACTCCCAAATCTTTCTCCACACATACATGTAACATTTTTGCTAAATTTTTGTTCGAAGTGAATTCAAACGCATTCTGTGCATTAAGCTTTGTATTTCTCTAGGTATGGAGCCAAGGTGGGGTCTTGATGAGGCCAATAAGATTTGTTTCCAGAATTGGGTTTCATACAGTTGTGGTAATAGTTAATTTCTGAGTTCTCTAATACATTTCTGAAAATTTTACTGGACGCTTTGATTATTAAAGAATAGCATTCACTTAAATCTAAGGGAATGTCAAGTGGTATTGATCCTTCAACATTTCGGGCTGCTTTTCTTGCAGCCTGATCGACCCTCTCATTTGCTGAAATTCCACAATGAGAAGGTACCCAGCAAATGTAACTGTAATGCATTTAGCCGACAGAAGATGTATAACATGATTAATTTCTGTTATCATCACAACACGTACTTTTGGATTGGAAGACTGAATAGCGCTAAGGGCCGATTTACAATCGGTGCATACTACAATTTGACAAGAGTTAATAGAAAAACTCAAGACGTGGTGTAGAAACATCAAAATGGCAACTAGCTCAGCACTGAATATTGAAAAATGTCTACCAAGATGGTACAACTTTTCCACTTTTAAATCAGGTATTATAAATGCTGCTCCTGTATCTAGATTATCTAGCTTTGCACCATCCGTATACATTTTCAAATAGTTTTTGTATGTATTTTCTAAATGAATATCGATGACATTTTTCAATATATAAGGTGGATCCTTTTTGGACACATTTGCATAATTTGTATCAAAGGTAGCTTTGGCTTGCTCCCATTTTGGAATAGGTAAAATGGACAGCTTATTAGCAATTTTTGTTTCGTTTATATTAGAATCTTTTAGGAGATTAGAGGCAAATGACTTGCTGTGGTAGTGTCACAGGCTATGGTCAAGAGGTTGACTTTAACACCATTGGAGTCATATAATGTATGCATTACAGCGTTTTTCAGAGTTCCACACCATTGCTGCTGGAAACCTAGATCACTGGAAGTAGAATACATGCCTTGGTAGTTTGTGTAACACTGCCAAGAGGGGTTAGAAGACAATCATGCCAAAAGGGGAAAAAAAAAAAGTGAGGAGGGATTAGCTGGAAGTGTGGTTGCTGCTAGAAAAGTGATGTGTAAACTGAAGGGAAAAATAGATGGCAGTTGGTTAGTATAACTTCTTGAATGTTATGTTTACATATACAAGTAAACTGAATAAATTATGATTGCATACTGAAGTGGAGATCAGACCTAAGACTGCCATCAGAAAATGCAATGGTGAGACTGCTGTGGACCCTTTGTCAAATGAATATTAACTACTTTGAATAAAGGAATGCAGCAAGATTATATGTCGGTTGTTGAAATATAAACCTCGCTCACCATCTCCCTGTCCTGAAAATTGGTGACAGAGTTTGTGAGTGAAAGCTTGAAGGCTTAGTCTGGGATCAGATTGTGTAATCACAGCAGCCAACATTTGCTACAGTCTTTTTACTGTTGTATACAACATGCATGTTATTAATGAAGAAATTGATTACTGTAATTGAACAAGTTTAAAGCTGAAGAGTTTGCAGATGAAACAGAAAAGATAAAAGTGTCACTTTAGCTTGATTAAAAAAATAACAAAACAGTAGCATGCATGCACACACACACACGCGCACGCGCACCACGCACACACACACACACACACACACACACACACACACACACACACACCATACAACACACACCACACCACACACACCACACACACACACACACACACACACACACACACACACACACACACACACACACACAAACGCACATTCAGAACCACTTTACCTGATGTCTCATGGTTCTGTTGTCAGATGTTCCCCATGGCCGCTGTCTGTGGCAACACATCGGTGTTGAAACCTTCTGAACGTGACCCTGGTGCCACCATGATTCTGATGGAACTGTTGAATGAGGCCGGGATGCCCCCTGGTGTCGTCAACGTCATTCACGGTCGTCATGATTGTAAGAAATATCTAATAACATTCCCGTTTGTTGCAGTCGTGAAATGTCATTTTTTATTCATGGCTGTCAGGACTGTGAGAGATTCCAGTGTCATTTGTGGTCATCAATCTTGTTAGGAAGTCGTCTGAAGTTGTGCTTTCATTTTATTTGATCTGCTATTAGTACTTGGATCATATTGAAATAAGATTGGATAATGCTTTTGTGTGATAGAATGATTGAAAAAGGTCACAAGAAATGTGCTGATTTTACTTTGAGCATAATGTAGTCAAGTTCATGTTTACATCAGGATGTATCATTTTCTACCATCATAAGTAGTTTCAAATTACATCAGGATATGTCGTTTTCTGCCATCATAAGTAGTTTCAAATTACATCAGGATATGTCGTTTTCTGCCATCATAAGTAGTTTCAGATTCATATTAGAAGGTATGTAAAGGAAGGGAGAACATGGAAAAGTTTACCACCAGATTAAATTTTGAAAGCAGTTTTGTGTTTAAGCTTACATTGAAAGTTTTTGCAATGGTAATGTCTATCTATGTATCGATCTAGAGACAGAGAGAGAGAGAGAGAGTGTGTGTGTGTGTGTGTGTGTGTGTGTGTGTGTGTGTGAGAGTGTGTGTGTGTGTGCTTGTATGCATATGTCATGTAAGTGTGTGCACCCAAGCACATTTTCCACCATTTTGACACCCAGTTGTGTTACATAGAAGCTTTCTTTTTTTTTTCTTTCAGCTGTCAATTTCATCTGCGACAACCCAGACATCAAGGCCATTTCCTTTGTGGGATCAGATCAGGCTGTGAGTTGACATTTGGTTTTTCCCTGTATTGCTGTAAGCTGAGACAAGCGGAATTTTGCTCAAACTCCATTATTCTATCAGTTTTATCCGGATGGCACACCTGATTTAAATATTCATCATTTCTCTTTAAAAAAAAAAAAAAAAATTCAGCTCCTGAAAAATATCAATAACAACTGTTTTGATTCCTTCTCCCCCCTTCGCCTACTCCTCCTTCTTCCCAGCCCCCCACCTCCATTGAATTTTACATCTCAGAGGAAAAAGACCAAAGTTGCCAAATAAATTGCTCTTCTTCCACACGCACACAATAATGAAATACTGGAAGTGAACAGGAGTAATCTTGCTGAAATGATGAACCATCAGAGGTGGGGGAGAAAAAACAGTTCAAGGCAGTTGGCTTGAAGAACCAGATGGCAGTGGGAGTTGATGGATGCTGCTGGGAATAATAATGATGATAATAATAATTATTTATTGTGCTTAATGTTACATCATAAGCCCGAAGTGCTTGCAAATGCATAAAAAGCTGCAGAAAACATTAATGAAACCAATAAAAGGATGAATATTGCAAGAAGTACCATGCATCTACAAACAAGGGTGCATATTGACGCCCACCATGCACGCACACGCGTGCACACACACACACACACACACACACACACACACACACACACGCCACATGATCCCACACACACTGTCACACAACAACGGACACAACAGCATGCGCGGCACACATGCGCGCGCGCGCACACACACACACACACACACACACACACACACTAACACACACTAATCGCAGAATCAATTTGATGGTCAAGGGAAGGGGAATAAAGAACTGCTATTGAGAGGTGAAGAGGGTTGTTTTAAGAAATGGCTTGAAAGAAGACAGAGAGTTTGAACTACGGAAAGATGTTGGGAGTTTATTCCAAGAAGAATCGAGGAAAACGGCAGAGAAAAAAGTGCGATCCCTGTCGACATGTCTTGCCGTGTGTTATTGGCCAGTGTTGTTGAGAAGTATACACTGGAAAAATGGAATCTCTGTTGTGGTAGTAGAACTGGTGGGTATTTCAGAAGTGAGTACTGGAGACAGCTGTGACATGTGTCACCT
Organism: Conus betulinus; assembly: GCA_016801955.1. Lineage (NCBI taxonomy): Eukaryota > Metazoa > Mollusca > Gastropoda > Neogastropoda > Conidae > Conus > Conus betulinus. The sequence goes on from JADBJO010004551.1 coordinate 38,911, forward strand.
CCCACAGGTATTTTTTTGTGTTGGTGCAGAAATAATGTCAGTTGAACCTCTGCTCCTCATAAAAATATACAGAATGCATTAGCATACAGGTTTTGATCCAGCATAGAAATTGATTTCAGGGGGGGGGGGGAGGGGGTTGGTTGGGTTCAGGGGTTAGGATATGGTAAGAAATGTGCACTAATCTTTTTACCATTCACAAATGTTCTGGCCTTTGATCCTTCAGGTCCACGTCTGCTGTTGCCTCTTTTGTAAGTTTTCATGTATGCTTCAATGCGTTGTGCTGGCACAGTTGATTTAAATAATTTATGAGAGAAAATGGATCAACAGTGTGGGGAATGGGGTATTATAGTCCCTTTGCTTGACGAGATGTGTCATGTGTGTTATCCATCTGTTATATTCAGGGTCAGTACATCTATGAGAGAGGTTCCAAAAATGGGAAGAGAGTTCAGGCCAACATGGTATGTACCTTCTTCTCAGCTTCTGTCTGGATTTTCTTTTTAGCACAATGTAAAGGGTAGATAATTGTTAGAACGACATGAGTATGTTGACTGGGAAACAAAGATATGTCATACAAAGTGTGTTGTCTGATTCTTGCTAGGCTTGAAGTTCTTGGGAGTGTTCGAGCAGCTTGAACTTAGGAAGTTAAAGTGGAAAAAGGAGATAATTATGCTGGAGTTCTAGTGTATGTTCGTGGTCGTATAGAAGTATGTGAGATTGATGATGTGTCGGTGAATGAATTGATCGCATCTTTTCACTGAAAAAGTTTCTCTTGGGTTGAGCAGAATTTTGCTTGGAGAGCAATAGGCCTTTCCTTACGTACTGTAGACCTTATGTTGCACTGCAGATCTTGCATCAAAGATAAAACACTTGCCTGTTTGCTGACCAAAGTGGTCATCACAGGTAAACCAGGAGGCAGGTAGGCTCTCTTTTAAATTGACTAGTACAAACCAAGACAAACAGCTGATGCTATTGGCATGACCTTGTTTAACTCAATCAAGTCACAGCCAAAATGGACCAGTTTGTCCCTCAGATCACACGATTTTTTTCAATTTTCAAAAAATCATTAAAAATCAAGCACTTCACCTAGGAGCTTGAAGCATACACCTTTGGGTACAAGAAACAATATATATATATATAAAAAATGTTACCTTTCGTGAGGAATGCACACAGTTCACATGATGTAAGTAATCCAAAATGATACACATTTGCAGAAAAACAAAAACTTTTTGTGCACACTGTAATCCACTTCTTCATACTCTCTATCCTCCCACACAAGTTCAGTTACACTTCTGAGCACTTGGTCTGACCAACAGAGAGTAGTATATTTATAACAACTGCATAAAAACACAATATTTGACCACAAAATGCTTGATCCACTCAAAATTGTGTGATCGTGTTCAAATCGTGTGATTGCGGGAACTGAGAGTAGGACAATTCAAATCTGTATAAAACTACTACAGAATACACGAAGAATGGTCTAAGGGAAGCAGCTGCAAAAAAAGGGCCTTAAGCTGTCCCCGAAACGAGATTTATAGCCTTTTAGTAAAAGGCGGTATGATTTAAAAATCATCAAACTCTGTCGGAAGTATTCGTCAACACACCTTCAAGCAATGTGAACAGTGTCAGAAACCCACTTCCGACAAGACTGGATTGAGATAATCTGCCTTTGAAATAGATACTAATGGCTACACTACTATGTTATGCATTGTTGTTTATACTGATTTGTTTATCTCTTGTTTTCATTGGACAGAGGTGACTTTATGAACGTAATCAGAATGCCTACAAGGCTTTCTGTGCTTAGCTGGGCTGTAATAGAGTCGACATTGTAATCATACAGTGTTTGTGAAATTGGCTGCGAGTTCCACCGTTTAGTTTTCTGCACATTCCCAACATCATTTAAAAAAATTAAAAAGCACCTTTGTATTTACAGAAATGTTGATTTTTATGTCAGTCTTCATGCAAATGTTCCTCTATTCAGCATCATGAAGACTGTCATAAGTGAGCTTAATATGTTTATAACTGTTTTTGTACAACTGTTTGTTAGATCTGATTTGTTTGGTCTGTGTTGGTTAATTATTGTTTTTGCAATTAACACTTCTTTGTATGTATCGGTGGGGCTTAGAGCATGTGTGTAGGAGTCGTTGCTTTAGTAGCAGTGTGAAGTCAGGAAGTATTTCAGGCAGGTCATGCCAAAAAGAAGGGGTGGTGAACTTACATTCTTCCCACCTTAGAGAGTGCGGGGTTGTTGAGTAGCTGTGCCATGTGTTGTGATTGATGACGGTGCGGGGTTGTTGAGTAGTTGTGCCATGTGTTGTGATTGATGACGGTGCAGGGTTGTTGAGTAGCTGTGCAAAGTGTTGTGATTGATGACGGTGCAGGGTTGTTGAGTAGCTGTGCCGTGTGTTGTGATTGATGACAGTGCATGGTTGTTGAGTAGTTGTGCCATGTGTTGTGATGACAATCACGGGGTTGTTCAGTAGTTGTGCCGGCAGCAGCACTGAATGATGTCCTTCCTGGCTGTGTGACAGGGTGCCAAGAACCATGGGGTCATCATGCCCGATGCCAACAAGGAGAGCACTCTCACACAGGTCAGACAGCGGATTGAGGGCATGCTGCTCAGTCCTTTTATTTCCTATAGCCATAGTTGATATTAGATCAGCAGTTGCTCTGTGGTTTTGTTGTCATGTGTAACTGAGTCGCCAGGATTAAAGGTGCACACTTTTTGCAGTATCACCTTTGATATGTAGTTACCAGAGACAACCTTTGGAGGAAAGGCGTGTGTGAAAAACAACAACAAAAGAACAGTAGTGCATCAGTGCTGCTTAATGATTGATATGAGCATTTCATTCCATTAGAGAACTGCTTTCATGTGATATGGTCCATTTATTAGTTTCCTTAGGTTGAAACTTTCCTTTTGTCATACAGAAGTGAAGTTTGTTTGGACACTGACAGTCAGTCTGTTTTATCTGATGTGCTATTTATCATATGCTAAAATTGATTTAATACGCACATTAATTATTATATGTTGATCTAAAGAGACCATCATTAGTGTGTGAAAGATTGTCGATGTGTGTGATATGATTGTGTATGCATGCACTTAAGCACACACCCACATCACCAGCTAGCCTTTCAGTTCAGGTATCACAACTGCGGTGCCTAAAGTCATTGTTAATCGTATCAGATTCTTCACAGTGACCTAGCCTTGTGCATTTGGGGTCTGTGTTTAAGATAAAGAATGTGTTTCTAGATTCTGTCAGGTAATGGGTTGATCTGGAATGTATTTGTAAGGTTTACCAGATTATTGTTGATCCTTTGATAACGGTTTGTAGACATTGTTTCAGAAAACCACGGAAGCAGATATGTTAAGCAGTATAGTTCATTAATACAAAACAACAAAAATCAATCAATACTTTTGCTTAATTCATATTCATTGGTTGTTCACCATTTTCCTTTTTTTTTTTTTTTTCTTATTGTGTCATGACAGCTGGTTGGGGCAGCGTTTGGTGCTGCAGGCCAGAGGTGTATGGCTCTGTCGACGGCCATCTTTGTGGGGGAGTCCAGGAAATGGATTCCTGAGCTGGTGGAGCGTGCCAAAGCCCTCAAAGTCTCTGCAGGCAAGTGTGCTGGAGCGTCTGCTGTTTTGATTGTTTCTTAGGGGTAACCTGCTTTTTGCTTTTTTTCCTCGTAGTGTGAAATCTATGAAAGAATGCATCCCTTTATTCTGCTGTCTACCAGAACACTGAAGAGTAGCCATGAACGACTCCATAGTTCTCTGCAACGCCCGATTTCGGCTGTGAAACCTGTTGTCCAATATTTCACCTAAACCTGTTGTCAAGTATTTTCACCGTTTTTTTTTTTAGCTTCCTATTTGGCAGAATGATGATGAGTGTCTTGCTGTTTGTCAAACTTCTGTTTTCGCTCCTATGGAAGAATTCAGTTTGGTCCTTTTAGTGGGACCCTTTCTTCAGTTTGTCAAGAAAATGGCATTATCACCAAGAGGGATCAACTGGGCAGCATGGAATTCTGGAGAAAATCACTGGAGATTGTTAAAGCAATGAAGTGACATTTTTTGATGGTTTCAGACTTGGAGGAAATGAACAAGATTTAAGAGAGTGACACTGGTCTGGACCTGATGTGACAGGATAATAGGAAACATAAATCACAACTCCTTCCATTACGTCTGTTTAGAAAGAAGTGAAAACTTTTTTTCCCCCGCAGAAAACCTGACTGAACATTGGATTTTTATGAGAAATGGAATAGGGGGAAATAAAGATAGGGGAAGATTGAAGAAGAGTAGGTAATTTGGCCCCCATCCCCACTCCCGTCCATCCTTCTAGTTATCGCTTTTGACGTGAGTGTAAGGTAACCCCATTCTTGCAATCAACCAGTACCTCTCACCCTACGCCATCCTTTTAGTTACCAGGCTTTTCTTCCAGCATGATAGGTGCTTATGAGGGGCATGTGATATTACAATCCCCCTCCCTCTTGTTCATTCCCTTTCCTTTCGTGGGTGGGGGGGGGGGGGGGTTGCCAGCAGTAGATGCAGAGTAGCAGCTGTTGATCAGATGAGGTCTATATGTGTGTGTGACAGGTGCGGAGAAAGGCGCGGACCTGGGCCCCCTGATCTCCCCAGAGTCCAAGAAGAGGGTGTGCGACCTGGTGCAGGCAGGTGTGGACGCCGGGGCTGAGCTGTTGCTGGACGGCCGTGACATCAAGGTCCCTGGCTACGAGAAAGGCAACTTTGTGGGCCCCACCATTCTGCATCAAGTCGACGTAAGTTATCGTGGGTTTGCTTGCGACTAAAGTTTGGGAAATGAGTTTTGCTTTATGAGTTGAGAGAAGCTGGTTTGTCAAGTGTGGCGTTCTTTACATACAAATAGAAGAATGGTCTTGTTCACATCAACCCTCACACCTTTCCTTCAGACTGTCTTTCATTTGTTCTCACTGGCCTTACTCCCACAGTGCACATACTGGCTCCACAGTACACAGCCACACCCCAGCCTCATCCAGCTACAGGCTGTGTAGTGGCAGTGGACAAATGATTCATACCAGGAGTGATGGGGCAGTCCCAAGAAGAGACACTGCACTGCTGTTGAGTTTGGCACAGTGGTGACTGTTCTCATCCAACATTAACAGGAAGCTGGGCCCTCTACTGATGACAATAATTGCTCACTTGCGAAGGCAGCTTGATTGGATAGCCCCACAAGAAGGTGCTGATATACCCATATTGACAATCCCCAAGGCATTCCACGCACTAACTACTGACATGGACAGAAATTTTGTATTATGACACGCAGCTCTTTCGTGACCACTTTTGTACCTGTGCATCGCTGGTTTGTGTCGTCTGGAACCTTCCAGGCCCATTTCAGGAGTAAAATTACTGCGATTCATCCCAAGTCTTCCACTAAGTAAAACTTGGGAAGTGACAGTCATTTCATAGGGGAGGGCTCCCCATGATTGCTAACCCTGCTTGCCACCGATAGGGTTGCCATCAGCAACATTTTTTTGTGTGAAATATTTTTTAATGAAAAAGTATTGAATGAATGTGAGATTGGCACAGATGAAACTTCCAAACCTAATTGTCCTTACGCACTGAGTTTGTCGTTTCAGTAAACTGTAGGTTTGTGTGTGTATACAAAGATGGAAATGTTGAAAAAAAAAAAAACTTGTATCAGACAGATTAGAGAGCTGAAACAAGTGTGTGTTTGAGATAAGTCTGCACAGAGGTGTGTTGATTGTTTTCAGCCCACAGTGAAGTGTTGCACAGAGATGTGTCGTCTGTTTCAGCCCAAGATGAAGTGCTACACAGAGATGTGTCGTCTGTTTCAGCCCAAGATGAAGTGCTACACAGAGATGTGTTGTTTGTTTCAACCCAAGATGAAGTGCTACACAGAGATGTGTTGTTTGTTTCAACCCAAGGTGAAGTGCTACACAGAGATGTGTTGTCTGTTTCAGCTCAAGATGGAAGTGTTACACAGCCCAAGATGAAGAGTTACTCGGAGATGTGTTGTCTGTTTCAGCCCAAGATGAAAGGCTACACAGAGATGTGTTGTCTGTTTCAGGCCAAGATGAAGTGCTACACACAGATGTGTTTTTTGTTTCAGCCCAAGATGAAGTGTTACACAGAGATACGTTGTTTGTTTTCAGCCCAAGATGAATTGCTCCACAGAGATGTGTTGTCTGTTCCAGCCCAAGATGAAGTGCTCCACAGAGATGTGTTGTCTGTTTCAGCCCAAGATGAAATGCTTCACAGAGATGTGTTGTCTGTTTCAGCCCAAGATGAAGTGCTACACAGAGGAGATCTTTGGCCCTGTCCTGGTCAGCATGGAGGTGGAAACTCTTGAGGAAGCCATCCAGATCGTCAACTCCAACCCCTACGGCAACGGCACCGCCATCTTCACAACCAACGGGGCCACGGCGCGCAAGTACGCCATGGAGTGTGATGTGGGTCAGGTGGGGATCAACGTGCCCATCCCCGTGCCTCTGCCCATGTTCTCCTTCACTGGGTCACGAGGCTCATTCCGCGGGGATACCAACTTCTATGGCAAGCAGGTTGGTGTAGAGACATGGGATTTTCTTCTTTCTTTTTTTTTTTTTTTTTTTTTTTTCTTTTTTTTTTTTTTTTTTAAACTCTGTAATATTCAGGACTGAAGGCTTCAGTCATTAATAGGGAAATTCAGTCATTGGAAATGTTCATGTTTTTTTTGTCATTAGAAAAAGAAAAATGAAATCATATAAACCAGAAAAATTGTCAAATATTCTCAGTACGGTGAATTGTGGTTCCCTGGACTGTCCAAGAACACCATGTCATGTAAAAAGAAAATGGCCAGTGGATGCTTACCTTGTAAAGACTGCCGAGGAATTCCAACAAATCATGAAGACTTAATTGGCAGAGAATTTGACCCCCCCCCCCCCCCCCCTCCCCCCTCCGCCCGAAAGAAAACCCAACCAAACAGATACAAAACAGTGACTTAACAGAAATTTTAGATTGAATTCAGAGTGAGAAGAATATACTTTCTGGAAAAAAGAAAAAAAAAAAAGATAAATGGCTGATACAGAAAGAATATGGTTTTTTTTTATGATTTTTTTTTCAATGTAGATTTTTTTAAAACGTATTAACCAGTGTTCCCAAATGGCAGTCCTGGCTTTGAAAGAGGCACTAACTATCCACCATACCTGAAGGGGTAATATGGCGGGCTAAAGGTTAATGAACCTACTGCCTCTCGCCCTTGGCTTCCCACAGACAAAATTTTCTGTTGCCCCTACCCTGCCTCCCCTTAGATTGGTACGTCTTCTTCCAACATACTACTTCCGTCCTTTGTTCTGCCTAATCATTTTCAGTCCTGGATGTTGGTAACCTTCTCGTTTTTGTTTGATTTCTGCTTGGTACATTGTTTACCTCTTTTTCAAATGTCTCTTCAGTGATTTTCCAGTAAGTAAACTATCCCAGCCTGGAACATCCACTCGAGCAGTTCTGTAGGATTTTCAAACAGAGCATCCGTGAACGGGAAAATTTTTGTCTTTCCTTTTTTTTTTTTTTTTTTGATACTGTTCTCTTTTCACTTTCTTCTTCTTTTCAATCTTGAGTCATGTTAGAATTGAGGTCACAAAAAATATATCTTTTCCTTCACTTACTAAATGGTGATGAGGATCTTTCAACAATGCATATTTTACCTTCTGCATGTGCACCTATATGGAGTATAATTGTGGCATTATCTGATCTACACTTATTTCGATCAAGGAAATGGTGAAAAAACATCTCCGGGTGCTGCCGAGACTTGAACCACTAACCTCACAGGCACTAGGAATGGGAGTCTGGTACATCAATCACTTGGATATTCTGAAAACCTGAACTGTCGGTGTTCTGTATCATCGTCCATTTACCAGGATTGTGTACAGTGTTTTGAAATTGGGCCGTGATATGGAGAATGTTCATCAAAGATTAATTGTGACACGGAGACTGTTTATAAAAGATTAACTTTGACATGTGGACTGTGGTATGTAGATTTTTTTTTTTTTTTGGTCCCATCTTCAGTGCCAGCTCTGTGGCAGTGCACCACGCCGCTCATTCCGACACCCATACATAGCCACAGCCTAGTCCAGCCTACCGCAGCCCCAGTACCAGCAATCCATACGGAGCAGTCATTGTCAAGAGGCGACCCACAGGAGAGACACTGCACTGCTGCCAAGTCTTTCTGGTGGTGTTCACTAGTGCCTGTTCTAATCCAACATACATGGGGCACTACCTACAAGACTCCTGTTCACGCAGGGCAGTAGTCACATGAGGACATGCACAGTTAAAGTTTCCTTTCTGTTCTAGTGATAAACCCATGGGAAATTAGGTTCACTGAACATTTCACTTTCATTCACTTAACAAAAACAGATTCATACGAAATTAGAATGTTCAAAAAGTTAAACAGGAGACTGGAAAAAGACTGTATGGTCATTGAAAACAAGCCAGAATACAAACATATAAAACATGCAAACCAACAAATGTTTTTAATCCCCATTACCAAACAGGCAAGCGAATTTTGACTGTGTGAGTGGGCACTCACCATTTAATCTCCAGTTTGAATCAAAATAGTCTGATGCTCTGACATCATGTGTATGCAGGTGGACAATATATCCTTTGAACTATTTTAAACATGTTGGTTTCAAAGTAAGGTGACTGTGGGTGGAAATTGAAACCAATTTTAAAAGTAATTTTAAGTAACTAACTCATCCGGATATCACGGACAAATTACAAGACAAAACACGATAACGTTTCGACCTCCTAGGTCTTCTTCAGGTAAGATGAACAACATTCAGGACAATGAAAACGAAGAATGAGCTACCACTAACCTTCTCGAATTCTGCGCAAGATGGGCATAAAATCAATTAAACAAGTTTTAACCTTTTTCAGATGGCGGAAAGGTGGTGTGGAGCTAAGGGGAGGTACCAGGCTTACTGCACCTCCCTCCCCCTCATGAGTTCATATCTTTTTTGTTTCTTGCATTTCTTCATTGAGAGCCCCAATTATAGGGTGACACAGTGATTAGCATTAACTACATTTGCATCATCGCTTCATCAGTGTGTACTGACAATGTTGTGGTGTGTGTTACAGGGCATCCAGTTCTACACTCAAGTGAAGACGGTGACTCAGATGTGGCGAGGGGAGGACGCTCAGCTGTCTACTGGCTCGGCCACTGCCATGCCCGTCCAGCGATAGATGCTACATTCCTCCGCCACTGTGTGCCTGTATGGGGCAGCTTGAACCGTAACCAGTGAATTGCAGTGTTATGGGTGGGAGAAAGACAAAGACAAAAAATGAAAAAAAGGGAAATTGTGAGTTTGACTGGTGAAATGGGCAGTTGTGAAGTGGGAGTTTATTGCCATACACTTTATTGCGTGATATTTCTAGAAATTGATGGGATTCTTCTCCAAGGGAATTTTCTGGAGTGAAGATAGTAGGAATCAAGTATTGCCCTTTTTTTTTCAGACTTTGGTTACTATGTTAGAGGGGGATTTTTTTTTTTTTTTTTTTTTTTTTTTTTAACCTTGTTTTCAAAGCTGCAGTGGTGACAAAGAAATAAAACCGAAGAATGGAGTAGCAATAAAATTGCAAAGAGGGCATACCTTTGTTTCTTTTTTCCTTTTGTTGTTGTTGTTGCTCACATTATGCTTCTATTCTAGGACTCGGTGTTCCTGATGTTGTCTCAGCATTTGCCATTGCTATCATATACAGTTGTAAAATGTATTTGTCTTAATCAGATAACATACTTTGTGTACATGTTTGGAGTCGGGGTTATGGTCTGGGACTGGCGCGTGTCATTCATGCATGAAAAGGAACTTTTTCGTTGAGTTGGAAATATGCAGAAGACGTGTTAATACCATCTACATTGTTTTGGTGAAATATGTACACTTTTTTTTCCTTTTAGAAATAAACTTTTTTTTGTTTTTTTTGAAATTAAAGTCTTTGACAGTTTTGCAAAGAGGTAGCAAGTGTGGAATTAATCTGTATTTTGTTTATAGTCATGTAATCAGAAAAAAGATTTTTTTTCTTTTTTTTTTAACCATTGCCATTAAAAAAAAAAAAAAAAAAAAAACCCCAAAAAACCCTACTATAATTTCCACAAAACAAAGAGTTCACAATAAAACGAATAACCATTCACACAAACGCTCTCACACCAAAACGGAAGCAGTGTTGCATTTAACTGAATATATTTGTCATTTTATAAGATAGCAATATGTAAAAGTTACAAATACATCTCTGCGTACTAGGACACTATGGTCAAACTACACCATGGCAGTTACAAGGATGGGGGTGGCAAGCAAAAAAAAAAAAAAAGATGACACAAACTCATGGAGATGACTGGGACACATGAATTCAATGTTTCTGAAGTCCTCTTCAGTGATGTGCATGCATAGAATGGAGGGGAAATAAGGAGAGAGCAAATGAAGCCATGAGACTTGTACAATATTTACAGCAGCAATCGACTATAACCATGTACCAAACCAGGCCCAGAATCACTGAAAATCAAAACGAGCGGATGTACAACACCCAAGGAAGGACACATATGCACTACATGAATGAATGAGGGGGGGAAAAAAAGACGAAACGCATCGACTCAAATGAGTTTGCTTTTAATTCCTGTTCAAAGTTAGGGGACATTTTCGAAATTCTACAGAAGAGTCGAGACAAGAACGGAAAGAAGTTTGCTTTTAAAAACAACACAACTACTAGGTCAAATATGAGGACTAAACTAAAAAGTCTGCAGTATGAACAGTGTAACACAAGCCAAGTTCGTCTTCAAATCCAGCAGAAGAATAGATGTTCTGCAAACATGCTATGACTTGGTTTTACCTTATACTTTCAAAAATGCACTGTGAGGTGTTTGTGCTGTATGTGTGTTCCAAAACCCCTGTACCCTTCACCATCAGCTCTTCCCCACTTACCTCCCCCACTTCCCTCTCCGGAAGACTTCTATTCTTTTGTTGCCTTCCACCACTCTATATTCCACTGCCCTGAAATACCTGCTGTTGATTTGCCACAGCCCATTTCCATGTTTCCACCAGAATACTGTGCATCTACTTCTTACATGGGAGGGGGTTAAAGGAGGTTTATACAATCATGGCTCTGTTGACACAGGATTGGTTTTTTAAAAGGCTGTCAACATTGGGGAAAGTAAGTCCCATCCTAAATTAAGGTTGGAATGCAACACAAACAACAAAAACCATGAATAACACCAATGGTGAGCTTCCTGCATCCTAAGGCGGGTAAACCTTGGGCCGTTCTGAGAGTGCCGGCTGTTCTGCTTTATTTCTTGTAAATTAAAATTTAATTACAAAAGAAAAACTCTGAAGAATGAACAGCAGTTGCTGTCCATCCGAAACAGTGTGTACAGTTCCACTATCCAAGTCAGATCACGATTTCCTGGCATATCATAAATTGTGACCAAAAAAACTTGTAACAGTCTCCAGAACAAAGAGTGGAGAATGGTACACAAAAGCAGGAAAACAGTCATTGCTAAGGAAGCAAGCATGCGCACGCAAACACACACACACACACACACACACACAAGTGACAGGAACCAAGTATAGGGGAACGATTTATACTGAAAATCCCCCCTCCCTCCCACCTGCTTACGGAAAGTTGCATGGATGTAGGGGAGGGTGGATAGACTGTAGACACGGAGAACCATTTGTTAGTCTGCATTCACACACCGATTCCTTGTGCTTGTACACGGATTCTCCTCCATATTTTATATGACCAGTTTGATATGAATACTGGCACTCGCGCTTGATGGATAATAAATTACAGAAGGCAATACTGAACACGAAATAAATTTCAGAAGGCAATATTGGAAATAGGTGGAGCACGAGTTAACCCATGTGCACTTACAATGCATGGGAAGCTGTCCGATAGACAGCTGAAGATCAGAGAAAAATGAACTTCAACACTTTTAAGCAATTCTATCGCACACACACATCCTACTCCCCTTGCACTGCTCCTTCCTCTCCTCCCCTCCCACCTAAACGGGATCTTCTATTTCCTGTCCTATCCCAATCCTCTGTGTGCTGTGCATGTTTGTCCAAGTGTGTAAAATCTTCATGCTGTTCTGTTATCGGAGCAGCCAACCTCTGCAGAGACTTTGAGAGGAATGTTTTTGAAAGTTGAGAGGAATTTCTTACAGTTTAGAGGAATGCATATGCTATTAGCACTCAAAAGAACAACATCATTCCAGGTGCTTTATTTTCTTTCCTTTTGTCAAATGCTTTCAGAGAATCAATGTCTCGGCCAATACACTGTTGCTCTTTTACATTTTTTATGCACATTGTTACTAACTAAGCTTCATCTTATGACTTGGGTTTATTTTTGCACTTCAGAATCATCAGTGCCTCTGCAGTGTCTTGACCAAGGAGGGACGAAAATCTGTAAGGTTCTTCCTAACAAGGCTGAACACTTTCAGCGGCTGAACAGCGGACTGGGATCATCAGCACTCCCATCATGACAGCAGAAAGCACTGTGAATCAGCTCTTCTATATCAATTTCTTTTACTTCTTTTCTGCCTTGTGGTAAATTGTTCCAGCGGCTCGTTTTGACATGATGGCGGCGGGGAAGAAGCTGAACCAGAAGTAAATTTCCAAACAACCTTTGGCTATATGAATAGCAGGTGCTCAAACGAACAAAACTTTTTCACAGGCAATTTTTTTTTTTTTATGTCAAGTGAAATGAAGCACGTTTGAGCATGATAAATTCCACCGAAAGCGGGATGGTTCGGCGCTCTGTAAAATGTTTTCTGCAAATGGGTGCACACAGATTAGCTCTTTTTCAATTTTAAAAGTTGCAAAATGAGGGCAGTAAAATCTTGACGTTGTATCATACATTATTGGGACAATACTCATTTCTTTTAGTGCATCTGATTTCTTTTTGTTGGTGGTGGTTTTTCAAAAGGGCACAACAAATGCACTATCTTGTATTCATCAGAACTGCTATACAAAGTAGAAGCAGGCAGGCAGGGAAGGGGGAGGGGGGCAGCTTGCTGATGACCAGTACCTAAATCTACATTGTCTTCATGCTAAGAAACAAAATTAAATATCTACAGTGTCAAAGAGAGGGAGAACTAAAAAAGATCAAGATCAACTTCCTAAAATAGGCTGAAAAAAAAGGTTGCCACAGAAAACAGGAAATACTTTGCGCAGTGTTTTCCAAAGGCAGGGAAAGTACAACTCTCAAGTATTCCTTTGTATCCATGAATATCTCCAGCATCATTTCATAAGCTGTGATTGCCTTAGAAACTGAAATGAGCATATCGTATATTCATTAAATGGATGTAACTTTAATGGCTAACAGTTCAAAGCTGAGCAACTTTGAACTATCAAATATTTTAATGTTTGCATGACATTTAACATTTTTTTCATATATTTACATACATTCTTCTCTTTACAAATCTTCCAAAGGACATTTGTAAAAAAAAAAAACGGTCTGGTAAAATTGGTCAGATACAATATATTGATCAAATTTTTATTCAAAATCTTGTTCTCCTCCCAGCCCCTCTCCCCTAATTAAAAAAGTTCAATAAAAAGACCTGAGAGTACATTTTTTTAAATCTTAACACTTGTCAATCAAAATTCGCCGCATCCCAAACCTACTAAAAACGTCTGAAACTGTCTTCACATGTCATATTTACATCATCTTTATTTCAGTGGAAATTCAGACTTTCACTCATCATGCCAACCTAAAAAAAATGACTTGGAGTTGGACAATTTGATAATGCCAGAGGTGAGGTGCACTACACCCACATAGAAGGATATTGTTTTGATCCCACTTGTGAGACCAAACTCACCTAAATGTCAGAAATTTTTTTTTTGTAAAACGTAAAAGCATATGCAAAAGGTTACAAACCATCACTATCTGTATATTAAAAAAAAAAAAAAATGATAAAGTGTCACAGTCTTGAGAACATCAGAAGCAACAAGTATCACCAAATCCGATTTTCTTAAGTACAAAAACAGAAACAAAACAAAACTACAACAAAAAAGGAGAAAAGAAAAACTCAGACTTTGCAGAGGAAAACCATTGCTGTGCCAATGTGTCTAGGAAGTGAAATGCACATCTGAACACTGCGTTCCTCCATAAACTTTCTAGCTGGGCTATTAAGATCTCAAAATTACTTTTTTTGAAAGATCTGCTTTCATGATCTCACTGACCTAACAAGAATGCAGCTGGCACCTTTGCTGTAGTGAGTGCCAGCTGTCATGAAGGCAATGGCACTGGACTGCTGTAGCTCTGCCGGGCTGTTAGGTCTCTGAACGGCAGTGATCAAAGGGGGAGAACAAACTTTGGTGAGCACACTGTCATTACAGGAAGGAAGGGTCACATGAAGCATCTGAATGTGAATCTGATGACTTTGTTTTCAGTGTAAACGACCATGAATGTTTTGCAGCACATCCCCTGACACTGACCCTTTTCGGCCTAAGGCTATACCTTTCAGCTGGCCACATGTCATGTGGCTCTGGCGGGTTAACAGGTCTGTAACGTGTATTTATATCAACTGAGCCAAGGATTCTGAAAGGTTAAGCAAAGCATTGACGAGTTCCTGCTGGAGCTCAGCTTCCACAATCCACATTGTGCAAAAAGTGAATAAACGTCTGAAAGGAAATGATGTATGGAAACTAACCATCCATGGAGTCTTTGGCCATTTTATCATCTCCTGACAGAAGTCTTCACTCAGTTCTTCAGTATCATGTCCACTTTGCTGGTTTTTTGTTTTGTTATGAACACTGTCCAGATCTGAATGAGACAAGTTTATGCTTGCAATAATTTAAGTAATTTACAGACCTGCAAAAGATAAGTTTACAGAAGATTGTTGGCTTGTGGTTTATATGTTTTCTCCCCATTTTTGTTGGGATGAAAATGAAGTTCTCTGATCTGCCTCAGACATGAAATGTTAATTTGACTGACAAAGGACAGAACATTAATGTATAATGAAAGTCTACTTCCAGTTCACCAGTTTCCTGACTGTTCCCAAGAAGTAAAAAAAAAAGCAACAACAGCATGAAAACAAGTCATCTACCAGCAGCAAAGGCAACAAAGGAGCCGTAGGGAATGAAGACTGAAGCAGCCCCACGAGTCAGCAAAGGTGTGGATTGAAGTACAAAAAACAAATGGAAACAAAGTCACAGACCAACATCAACAATGAAAACAAGATTCACCCACCCCTCTTCTTAGAAGTTGTGCCCAACACTTGGACCGACATTCCATTTTCTAACAGAAGGCAAACTATGACTGACGTTTGTTTTCTGACATATGGCAGACTATGACTGGGATTCTATTTTCTAATGAATAAAACAACATATTGCACCAGGCATTACATCTGACCAGAAGCTGGAAAACAAATGTCCCCCAGCTTTGCAAACTTGCTGAATATCAAGACGTCTTGGTAACACTTGAACAATCTTCTTGTCTCCATGAAGAAAAGCAAAATAGTCATTTGATGACATGCATTTTCATATTGTCTCCATCATATTCAGTTTTAACACTCTTTTGGAGATAATGAGAAAAAAAAACAAATGATTACAGAGAAATGAAGATTCATTCAAAAGAAATGAAATATACAGAATTCCAACAAATATGATATAATTCAGTCTATTCTAAATTAAATGATTCTTAAGTGTTGGTCCCACAAATAAGATCATGAACTTGCAGTGATCGGTGATCTCATGTGTGCAAATCCATGTGTTCTGACAATCAACTGCTCACATGTCTTGAGAGAATTCTGACCATATTTTCTCAGGGGAGGGAATGCATCCTGCTAAACAATGCTTGCTGGTGCCTGAGACTGAAACAGTCTGGTCACCTGGACTATTTTCAATTAGAAAAAGGCCAAGAAATGGTCATCTTTATTTCAAAAATTTCACTATTTTCACAAAGAACTGTGATCTTGAATACTAGGCTGAACTGAATGAAACTGACATTAACAACGGCGAGTGCAGTTTCAGCTACACCTTCCACCAAATGATTTTCAACCAGCCACAAATTCATTTCATTTCAGACAGCATTTTTATGGTTACTTTAGCAAAATCTGAACAGCTTTTGCAGTATGCAGAGCAATCCTTTTTCTTCTGCAGACCTGGGACCATTGCGCTATGCATAAAAAACCATTGTCCTGGAATAAGAACTAAGACACCATCAAGTTTATGCTTCTATAACCTAGGTTTGCGATCGAAAAGTAAGATCAATTAGGAACAGTCTTCCCAGCTTCTTGGGGAAAATGTAGAATAATTAAAATAATGATGTCATTTTCACAGTGTTTGCAACTGTATGATGTTTTGTATCGTGACCTTACTTTGTTCCTTATCCAAGTGTTTTAAAATGTGATTACTGTGCTGCGAATCTTTTTCGCCTGTACTTGCATGTTAAAAGGTACAACTGTTTTTCCACCTTCAAAAAAGAAAAAAAAAAATTTCAAGTTATCAGCATGAAAGCATAATCAGAGAAATTATGCGACTACAACTGTTGGCACCAACCTTCTCATGTGACCATACTTCTCAACAGAAAAAAAAAAGTACTTTCAAATGATTTTGAAACACATATCTCTGCCAGAACAATATCGTTTTTTTTTTTTCTTCTTAAAAAAAATCTTTTGGTACATAGCAATCAGTGAGAGTGGGTTGGATGAGAAAAGGGGTGGGAGAAGGGGGTGCAACTTGCTGAACCGGAACATTCCTAGTCAGTGTAAACTGTCAGACCAAGCAGTATACCAATACTGTGGTGACTTTCCCAGTCAGTGGAATCAAACAACACTTACTTCCTGATTGAAAACCATCCCCCACTGGAACGTTACCAAGCCAGAATGTGACTGAAAGTCTTTCATCTGTGCCGTCATCTTTTAGTCCCAAAACACGTGGCTGCAGGCCAACTAACGCCTGCTCATGAACCTCCAACATTCACTCCCACTGGACACCAGTGAGCGCAATGAACACATCAGAGTTTTCTGCAACAAACTAAACATGCTGAACTAACTGCATTGTCACTTGTTCTGTCTCCTGACTCCACAACCACAGTTCCCATTATCTTATAAACCCTCTTCCTCTTCTGAAGACATAAAAAAACACTAATCTCCCGATGAGATGCACTCAAAAGACATGAATTGTGATGTTAAAAAGTCCAATCAGCCACAGGCCTCATACTCTAAGACACCCGACATATGCATGTTAGGGTGTCACCCACAGCATTCAGCTTGGAATTAGCAATGAGTCTGGACCCTGGCTAGTCTTCCTGTCCTTTTTCAGTCTGGACCCTGGCTACTCTTCCTGTCCTTTTTCAGTCTGGACCCTGGCTACTCTTCCTGTCCTTTTTCAATCTGGACCAAGGCTATTCTTCCGGTCCTTTTTCAGTCTGGACCCTGGCTACTCTTCAGGTCCTTTACAGTCTGGACCCAGGCTGGTCTTCCCTTGCCCTTTTTTCATCCTTTGTTTGATATGCCACCTTGCAAACTCATAATGTCGGGGGGGGCTTAGGAGCCGTGATTAAGATCAAAGGAGGACCTGTTAATCTCCATCTTGCAGGTAAAAGACGGCTGGATTAAAACCAAAGTTGTACTTCATAATGTCACGTTTGCTTGAGCTTTTTCAATCTGCCCTAATCACAAATCCACATTGCTAAGTTCTGTTCCAGAATCACACACTAGCTCCGACATTATAAACTTACAGTCTGAAGCCATGAAATGAAACGGCTCAAACGTCAGCTGGCAACAACAGTTCCCACTTTTCGAAAAACTCATGCTGCATATTCCACGTGACCCTTTCTTTCATCTCATCTTTGCTGATTTGAGCAGCAGTGTCACCAGACGATCAGTTGCAGTTATTGTATATTCTGTGAGCAAAGATATGCAATATTTTGGTTGCTATTAAACTAGATTTGGATTGAAAAACAAAAATAAACAGTCCAATCCAAAGAAGACGAAGAAGTTTATAACAGTGATGCAAAAACCAAAACAGAATGCTGTCATATGATGAACTAACAAAGAAAGTGAATGCTGACTGGCTCATCTCCACGCTGTGACATGAATCAACCACACACATAGTATCAACAGTAACAATATATGTTGCATTTCTACAACAGTTAGACGTAAGCAAATGATGCACACCAGCCTACAGTGCAACACAATGATGATACATATGTACAAGAGCTGAAAAAATGCAGAGGAAGGGAGAAGGGACATGGAGGGAGGGAGGGAGGGGGGAACGGGAGCATGATTTGATCTTTTCCAGACCACTGCGTACTTGTCCATGAGACAGCCCACTAACAAGTACTGACCACAACGACCAAGTTGGGATGCATGTCATGAACACAGGTGATACTGCCATGGTGATGTCTCTAGACACGAGTCAGTCGGTGACCTGAAGACAGTTCCAAGGAAAGGCTTTCTGTACTGAAGAGGGAAGAGCAGAAAAACATGGTGGTGATGTAGGTGAAGGTTCCCACCTGGCACTAGAAGAACAACTGGCAGCAATAATCACTCTCCACACCAAGAAACCTGGGCATTGTTAGGTGGTATAGCATGTTCAATCGGGCAGCCTGTGATCCTTAAGTCCTCCAAGCGCTAGTCATCACTCTGTTCATCTGTTGCTGTTGGTGTGTTTGGACCTTTATCTTATCTTGGGAACAAATCAAAGAGAAAACAAAAACGGCGCAAACAGCGACAAAACCCACCAACATCTCACACACACACACACTGTAACTGACTCTGATTTGAATGGTACAGCACCTTCACACAACTGGTACTGATTATAAGTGTACAATAGCATCCTCTGTCAATGCAGAGAAAGCTAGTCTGCTAACGATCAGTGAATATAAAGCACTATGGACCAAGGGTTCCTTTTGATGCCTTTCATGAAGGACATCCCCATGCTCTTTTCCTTTGAGAGATGGTGGTCCTGCTGCAAAACTACTCATCAATCCTACAAGGCAACCTCCTCGTATGTTCAAAGGCCCATGCTGTAAACATACATAATCCAGTACAAATCCTGGTGCCATGATTGGCGATTTAAGTCTGTCCATGATACTGCTGTACATGAGCAGATCCTTCATTCTGCTGCGTGCAGATGGACGCTGCACTTTTCACAGCATAAGTGTGCATGGAACTGTATTAAAAAGACTGTTTGTTGTCAACACTCTGCAGTCCAATTTAGGAAGACATCCAGTTTCTTCATTTTGACGAATATGCTTAAGCAGGATACTGACATTTGCTATATCTTATTCATTTTAATTTTAGCCTTTTGTATAGGATTATATTCATTTTTTATTTTACTTCTTGCTGTACAACAGGACAGGGTTTTTCTCTGTTAGCATTGAACAAAATGAAAGTACATTTACAGCCCATGTTTAAAACAAAATCTGGCATCGATTGTACCAGCTGCCACAATAGAATGATTTACACGCACACCACGTTCTGTCATTCAGGACACCTGCCCTCACAGAGAAACTACCCTTCGCAGTAACACTCTCCCCCCCCTCCACCCTTCCTCTCCCCACCATAGTAAATGCACATTAAAAAAAAAAGTGTTGCCTCACTGTCTTGTGTCACATGGACCTGGCTAGGCTTCAGTCCTTCAGTGTCCACAAAGTCCAACGCTGCTTGCTCTACGCACCATGCCTACGCCAATGGAACGCTGTGCCCTCCTCTCCACCACAAAGGGAGGAGGGGTTGCCATCGATGCACACACTGGTCTCTCTCTGACATCATGCACCTCTGCTTCACTTCTCATCATCTTCACCACTGCAACCATTCAAAACAGCGGCACTTCAGTGATCTACAAACACAAAAAAAAAAAGGACAAAATGTTATGAAACATGTCATAGTTTTACCGTCCTGTCTGCCATGCCTGTCCAGGGGCATCAATCCCTCGCCCCTCATTCTGGCTCTCCATTCACAGCAATGCCCTACCTACCTTCTCCTGCAGGCAGCTCAGCACTAGAGAGCTACAGAGAGCTATCAACATCAAACTGTAGGCAGCTCAGCACCAGAGCTACAGAGAGCTATCAACATCAAACTGTAGGCAGCTCAGCACCAGAGAGCTACAGGGAGCAATCAACATCAAACCATAGGCAGCTCAGCACCAGAGAGCTACAGAGAGCTATCAACATCAAACTATAGGCAGCTCAGCACCAGAGAGCTACAGGGAGCAATCAACATCAAACCGTAGGCAGCTCAGCACCAGAGAGCTACAGGGAGCAATCAACATCAAACTGTAGGCAGCTCAGCACCAAAGAGCTGCAGGGAGCAATCAACATCAAACTGTCTTGTGTAAACCCACCAAAGGAGACCCTGCACTGCTGCCGAGTGAGATAATGTTACTGGCAGCCCAGGACAGTGCTAAGGGCTTCCGCTGCCCAGTGAGATAATGTTACTGGCAGCCCGGGACAGAGCTCAGGGCTTCTGCTGCCCAGTGAGATAATGTTACTGGCAGCCCGGGACATTGCTCAGGGCTTCCGCTGCCCAGTGAGATAATGTTACTGGCAGCCCAGGACATTGCTCAGGGCTTCCGCTGCCCAGTGAGATAATGTTACTGGCAGCCTGGGACAGTGCTCAGGGCTTCCGCTGCCCAGTGAGATAATGTTACTGGCAGCCCAGAAGAATGCTAAGGGCTCTGCTGCCAAGTCCCTTTAGTGGTGTTCAGTAGAGCCTGTTCTGATTCAACATATACAGAGCACCATCAATGAATCACTTTACTGATGATAACAATGGCCCAGTCATGCAGCATTACTGTATTAGTGATCTTTCCCATCTGGACTGCACTACCGAGCCACACATACACCCCACTGTCCTGTGAACTTGATATACGGCAACCTCAGCATGTTCTCACCACGGAGATGATCTCAAAAGTGAAGTCACAATGACCGCATGAATGGACACACAATTTATTAAGATTTCTTTTTGCCTCTCAACAGGATGCGGGAACTGATAGCGATGCTACGGAGTTCTACTCTGGTTTGAGTCTGCAAGTACAGCTATACTTTATGCATGGTACAGCTGTACTTTTCTTAATATATCCTGCCTGCCCTCAACCAATCCACAGGAGATAAGACATCTGCAGTGCTGGTCAGGAAATCTGAGCAACATTTTCAGACATGCATCCACTTTGTGGATGAAAACTTGACTGTTTGGTTCCAGTCTTCCCAACCAAGCCTATAGCAAACTCAACTAGGGACAGAAGCCTGCTGAGCTGAGAAGTTCAACAAATAAATGGTTCTGACTGTACTGAAGCAAGAACCTTCCAGCCCACAATCTGAAATGCAAACCACTGTGCATCGGCAGCTGTTCTCTTATTTCACAGAACAGAAGAGTCTTCAAAGACACATTTCACATGTCAAAAATGACAAAAATGTCACAACGTTCAAAGAATATTCACTGATATAGAAAGAATATTCACTGATATAGATACAATCATTGTGGAATGGAACATTCTTACGGCAGACATATCCACAGCGATGTAAAAAAAAATCATGCATACGGGTCTCAAGCAAACTGCATATGATGCAAAAAATAAAGACACACGCGTTTCATGAAATCTGGAAGAACTGAAAAACTTTCTTTTTTAAATCATATGTTTCAAAGAGAATATCAGATGTCTTTAACTAGTCTTTTCCTCAAAGTCTGCATGTCTTCACTGTTTCATTCACAAACAGACACCACATGATGAGCAACTTACATCCTAAAATTTGAACCTCTTACCTTTCTTTAGATGCTGCCTCTTTCTCACTCCCAGCCTCCTTTCATTGCTGCTCTCTCATCATCATCTCTCTCTTCTTCCTCATCCTTCTCTTCCTCCTCCTCTTCGTCTGAGTCATTAGGGTGAGAGAACTGTTTGAAGTGGTCTGGGTTTCTCCTGTAGCATGTAGACCATAAAAAAAAGGTTACTTTGATCATGTCATGATCGTGACTATGTAGAAAAATGTATGGGTTCTGTTGAAGATATTTCATTATTTAAATAGACAACCCCCCCCCCCCCCCCCCCCCCAACCCTATTCTGCATTAAAGATTCTAGACATCACATCAAGATTTATTTCAATAAAAAAAATAAGAACTGAAAACAAACGAATAAAACAACACACACATGCACGATCCCTCCTTCTCTACCCCTGATCCCCATCCACTCCCCCGGAAAAAAAGTCTCTCTCAAACGAAGCCCGGATATCCTTTACCTGTAACATTTGGCCCTACAGTACCATGGCTTCCCCTCCTTCTTGTTGGGGCTTTTAGCAGGGCTTTTATCCCAAATGTACAATTCATCTCTAACATTTGGCGCCATAGTAGCATGGCTTCTTGCCCTTCTTGTTGGGGCTTTCAGCAGGGCTTCTATCCCAAACCTACAACTCACCTGTAACATTTGGCTCCATAGCAGCATGGCTTCTTGCCCTTCTTGTTGGGGCTTTCAGCAGGGCTTTCTATCCAAACCTACAACTCACCTGTAACATTTGGCTCCATAGCAGCATGGCTTCTTGCCCTTCTTGTTGGGGCTTTTAGCAGGGCTTCTATCCCAAACCTACAACTCACCTGTACATTTGGCTCCATAGTAGCATGGCTTCTTTCCCTTCTTGTTGGGGCTTTTAGCAGGGCTTCTAGCAGGGCTTCTTGCTTTTCCTCTTGACTTCCATCTCTCTTCTTCTTCTTCTTCCTCCTCTTCACTGTCGGCTGCTCTCCTCACCCTCTTGCTGCTACTGCCGCCTCCTCCTCTCCTCCTGGAGGGCCGTGGGACATAGTCATCATCAGAGGCTTCGAAGTCATCCTCGTCTTCAGAGTCGGAGCCTCTGCGACCTCGCCGCTTCCGGCTTCTCCTCACTGGTGTGCGTGACACTGCTTTCTGGAACCCAGGGGGACAACACTCCATTAGTTATGTAAAAAAATTAACTTAGCACATCCCCACATACTCCTCAATTGGACAAGCCTCCTTTAGTTGTGATTGTCACATTCATGAAATATTTAGCACATCCCCACACACTCCTACAACTGGACAAAGCCTCTGTTACCATGTTAGTAATGACTGTCACATATATGAAACTTTTTTTTTTTTTTTTTTGATGTCCCAACTTCTGTGGCACATCAATGGCAGTGCACCCACGCTGTTCACTCAGACACCCTGTCCACAGCCACAGCTCGGTTGGTCCCGGCACAGCCCGGCACTGGAAATCCACAGGGAGCAGTCAATGTCAAGTCATCAAGAGGCAACCCACCGAGGAGACACTGCACTGCTGCCGAGTCCCTTCAGTGTTGTTCAGTGGTGCCTGTTCTGATCCAACATAGGCAGGATACCACCTACAAAGCCCTCTACTGATGACAACTGCTTAGTTGCGGAGCTGGCATGAGTGAGCTCTCCCTCCGGAGGGTGCCACCACGTCTGTCCAACGACAGCCCCCATGGATTCATCAATACCGGTGACTCTGACAGAACCAAACCAAGGCCACAGACGTGGAGAGGACATCGAAACTGAGGTCACCATGACAGCATGGCATGAAGGGCCACAGAATTTGAGCCTTTTTTTCATGCAGATCAATGAGAACGAGGATGATGGAGATGATGCTACAGATTTCCATTTCCGTCTGAGA
>JADBJO010004551.1:67500-82500 GCA_016801955.1 Conus betulinus
GAGTCATTTAGGAGCGGGTCAGTTGTAGATATATTTACATTTAACCCTTTAGCACTCGAAAATGTTGCAGGAAAAGCTCTTCCAAATTTTCTGCAATTTTCCTTTTTTAGGCACACACAGCCCCACAGCTGTGTGGTGCCAACACCAGCACAATATTTTCATTGTTTCAGCTTGGCCTAAGTGGAAAGCTTTACACACAATGGACACGTAGAGCCAATGTGTGATGGAAAATCATCAACAGGCCTGAGTGACAGGCATGGGGCTGTGTGGGCTACAACAGATTTAAATATACGCCGAGGAGGTAAAGTTGACGGGCTGCAGCGGACTGAAATGTAAAGAGAACAAAAGAATACACATTAACAGGGAAAAAAGAAGGTAAGGGAGGATGGCATAAGACCAACTACCTGATACATTCCTTCAAGGGAGAGCATTCTAAGTTTCAATACAAACAGAAATGCACACTGATTAAAAACTTCTAAAAACAAATACAGGTCAAGAAGACAAATGATATTCTGTAAAGAAATTACAGAAGTCTGAGCTCCATCAAAACACATTAGTTCTGATAGCATGGACACACAGATTTCTGGACCAAGCAGTCTACTGATTTCTAAAGTTTTCTGTGCACCATTTCCACAAATTATGTCTATATAAGGTATAAGCAAAAATAACAAAGCATATCAAACTGGAGACAGTTATATTCTTTTTAATGAATCTGTGGTAAATGAAAAACAGTTTTTTTTTTTCCCCACCCTTCTTTTCCGCCTTCTTAATTTCTAATTTCGTTATAACTACATGCTTCTTTTTCTCTTCAAAGCCCCCCCCCCCCCCCCCCCCCCAAAAAAAAGTACTAAATCACAAAGGATCAGCATTTAACATTGGCCTTAAATTCCACGCTTCTTGGTCATTTTCCTAAGTTATGAACAACATCACATTGTTTGGATTCGACGTATAGATTCCATAGTGACATGTATATATCAGTAGGCAGCGAACAATGCAAGGGCTAGACATCCCTGAACACACACAAAAAAAAAAACGTAAAAAGAACTTGGGAGGGGAGAGGGGAGGTTCTATCCAGTTTAGAGGGGACAGGCGAGAGGGAAAGGCAGGTGAGGGCGGGGAAAGAGAGGGCTGGTAATAGAAAGCTCAGTGACCAAGCCTGTATTAAACAATGAATCAATACCACCACAGAACTTGGTGATAGGGGACAACCCTGGTCTATTCCCCTTTTCACCTGCAGTGTGCATGTTCTCCAACTCCACTCTTCAAAAGAAACATTTCCTCTTCCATTCATTTCATCCTACTGAGAACAGAAATATTCTTGAGTATGCCTTTGAAAATAAGATCCATCTTTTTTCCCAGTAGGATGCCTGATTAAGATGTCTAAACCATTACCTGCAGGTTGTTTCTTGGCAACAGGTGCCCCTGCTCTGGACAGTCGGATCATCCAAGCTGGTAAGGTTCGTTTCTTTTTCAATGGTAATGCCATGTTCTTCCCGTCTGCTCGGATGACACTGATGATTCGAGTCTGTCAGATGATGGAAAAGAAAAAAACAATGGCTGCATACACACGTTCTACTTCCTGATACAAGAAATACTGCTTTAACCACAAAGACAAAGACAAATAAGGAAATTGACAGAGGTAAAGTCCCCTTGAAATCTGAGACTGAAGTAACGTAAAACCAAGCACATTATGTTTTCATCCGCATCTGTTGGTTGGTCAGTCCGTTTGTCAGCTAGATTATGCAGAAAGTACACAACTGAGTTCAACGAAACTTGACAGAAAGATGGAATATGCCAGAGGGATGAACCCACTGAATTTTAACGATGAATCATCATATCAATTATGATCACCCTTATCTTCACAGATCAGCATAGAACAGAGTTTCACACTCTGTAGTCCTTCATACCCTGCTCTCATGGTGACCTAGGTTTCGGTTTCCTCTCCAAGTCTACCACCTTGGTGGAGAGGTCACCAGCTGAATCAACATGGAGGTGTTCTCCTCATGGGGATGCTCACCAACACTGGCTCCCTGGTTTAAGCAATTACTGTGATCAGCTGGGGGCTTCACATACAGTGTCCTTGGTATGTTGGACAAGAACAGGCACCACCAAACTGACTGGGCAGCAGTGCCATGTCTCCACTGGTCAGCTGCCTCATTACCAACTGACAGTGACAGCTCCCTGTGGCTTGCCGATGCCAAGACTTGGGCTGGTGAAACCAGGGTAGGGCTGTAGACAGATGGGAAGGGTGGGGACATGAGTGGCATGGAGGTAATGCTTCTAAGTGGCACAGCAAAAAAAAAAAAAGAAAAAAAAATGGTTACTGATGATTTACAGAGTACCTTTTTAGTACTGTTCTGTTCATTCATTTATTTCATCTCTATTCATGATAGTTCATGACTATGAGTTGTTGTTTCAGACCAACTGCTACAGGACTTCTGGCACACCTTCAGTAAAATCTAGCTGAACTCAAAACATGTGCAACTAAATTTATAAGCCAAATAAGATACAAGACACTTGATTCCGACACATAATTATGCTAGGCATGTAGTGATACCAAAGCACCACCAAACATTTGCACTACATTAAGCACTGAAACAAGCTCTTCTCTTAGGAACACACATCTACTTTGCATCTCTATAACAAAGGGGAGGTGTGAGGGGTGGGGGAGAGATCCAACCAATTCTTTAAAAAATGCGGGAAATAGGGGATTGGCAGAAAGACAGAAGTTAAATTCCTCCTGCAGATCTACCAAACTCACAACAGTCTGCCGTTTACATGGATGAACCATGTCTTACATTCTGTTGCGTAAGTTAAAAAAAAGAAAAAGAACAAAGAAAGAAAAAAAAAAAAGCAGAGAGTTCATGGCTTCACTCCTTTGACTGTCTGAATCTGAAAGCTTAGAATGAAAACTAGGAAGCAGTGACAAAATTAACTCAGTAGACCTTCCCACCCTAAAATTGTGCCTGAGGTACCTTTTCATGTAAGCTGACATTCTAAGGGGAAAAAAAAGTGTGTATTTCAGTAAAAATCACTTCAATAAATAATTTCTTCTTATCTATCATCAGATTTAATCACATTTCATAAAATTTTTGTTTACTAGTTGAATGACTATTGTTTACTCCTTAAATCATTTATTTTATGACATGTAAAATCATGTGTTTTCCTTGACACATTGCGGCAGCTTGCTCTGCCAGTACACAATCTATGTAAACCATATGTTGGGCATGTTTTGTGTGTGTCTAACTTGTTGAACTACAATGTCGTAAAGTCTCCGCTTCAATAATCATAGTATGTAAAAGACCTGCCATGAAACAAATCACCCATCACTGGTTTAATCTTCTCTTTTTCCTAAAAAGGCCTGCCATCCCAGAAACTTTTTGCGGCTTGGAAAAATCACCATTTGATGTGCTACTTCACTTCCTGCTGAAGAACTTGTTCAACCTCGACTGACTAAGAGAATGGTTTTGAGTATAAACTGATGCATCTCATTCTCCACAAGGTTGAACACATATGTGCAGTACTCTTATTACACACAACCTCCTGTGCTCAAGTCCACAAGTTCATTGCTCAAACACACACAGTGAAGTAGTGGATAAAACAACCAAAAAACACATGAAACTGTTGAAATTCGCTGCTTGATAAATTCTTAAACTGGGAAACAAGAGCAAAGAGAGAACTACTGCACCACCTAACAAAAGAAAAACCAAATCTGAAAACAAACACACATGTGCAGTACTGAGGATTTTTGGTTGGTTGGTTTTAAAGCAGTGTACACAATGCCCTAAACTGCATGGGCACACAGGTGGTCCACTGGGTCCTGATCACAGCTGTTTTGGTTTGGATTTGCACATTAATACCTAAACTTAAACACTCACATGAGGCAGCAATTTGTGACCTTACAGCTGCCTGAGTCTATTTCTAGCTTCTGACACAACACTATGACACAATAAGCCTCTCAGAGGCTATACGAGAAATAGGAAAAAAGAGCAACAACGGTTGTTTCCACGGCGAGAGAATGACGTACTCATAACTCAAAATGAATGCTACTTACACTACAGCACCAGTTCACTTGGCACAAACCCAGACACAGATCACATAGACCAAATACTCTCTCACAACCATCCATGAATGACAGAAATTACCTTCTCCGCTGGTTCTTCATCTTTGTCCTCCTCTTCTTCAGCATCTGCCACTGGAGAAAAGAAATATATAGTGAATGCCCAAGTCAAATGCATTATGGTGAATGACCAACATCTATTTTGTTTTCATTTCTGACAGCAGCAGTCAGGCTGGATACTGCTGGGTATGAATTCACTATCCAGCAAGTTCTGTTTGGCAGAAAAACATCTCTCCTCTTCTGATTTTCCGTCGAGTTTACTTCTTCATTCACCTGATCATTCATTTATTCAAGATTGACGTCAACCTGTCCACACATGATCTCATCATGGTCAATCTGCCAACTATGAAACTGAGGACAACTGTGTCAGCTTGTACATTTCTCACTCAGGAGGCTCTCTGGTCACTTACCTGATCCTAAGTCACCTTGAATACTGTAAGTCATTCCTTGCAATTCTAACCATTCAAATAATATAAAATGTTGAAATAAGTATCAGCACACACTTCACTCCTACATCACTGTGAAAAATGTTTCTTTTCAGTGATTTAATCCACTGCTTGCACAGCTGCTGCATCACCTTTTGTTGCAGCCTTTAAGGGCAAACACTTTCCTTCTTGGAAGTGTGAGTGTACCTGATACAAAAGGGAGTGTGTAATGAATGAGCGTGTGCACAGTTGTGTTTTGGGGAGGGTGTGTAAGTGGATTATTTTCTTATCTTGATTTTTGAAAATATACAGAATAATTCATTTGTCCTTTTTCAATAAAAGTTAACTTTCCAATAACTGATGAAACACGTCTGAAAAAACATCCAAGACATTAACATGTAAAACTAAATAACCTCTAAATGAACATACAACAACAAAAGCATATAAAATTCAGCTTTCAGAGAAAACGTTTCCAGATGCTGTTTACGTTACAGGCTGGATTTGCTCTGTAATTTCTAAGAAGCCAGAGAGGTACATTGGAATACACTAAGGGAATATAAATTTTCACTCAGCTATGCTGACTCATCCTTATGCACTCCACTGTTACAAAAAGGAAGGAAGCCCAAGCAGGGACATCATGCAACACATGGCTACCCGATTAAAAAGAATCATGGCACCCAATCCGTCTGCTACTATGATGGGCAGAGCGTGTCCATGATAGCACCCTCTTCACATACACCCCCGCTTTCAAATTTTCTTTCTGGATTTGCACATATCTCAGGAATGACCTCCAAAGAATTTCAAATGGAGGATTTCAGATTAAAGGAGGAAACCTCTCTTGGCAAAAATGTCACAAAGCATTTCAAAGGTGCCAATACCTGGACTGACAGTTACAGCTGATTCTCATAATGAAACGGGTATCATGATCCTCTGGCACACCCTAATCACACACTGACCTGCCCTGACTGGCTTGGGTGCCTTCTCTTTCTTCGTCACAGGAGACTGGGTGATCGGTTCCTTCTTCACCGCCTCCTTGCTCTCTCCATTGCTGCACACAGAATCAATGGAAGTCAGTGAACCCTCCTATGCAGGGGTATCACCCACTGAAGCGAAATTCATTTGTTAATTGATCAATTTTCACACCTTGACCAATCGCAAGAACCAACACTCTCTGTTTGGGTTTCCAACAGGGGACAGGTGCA
Organism: Conus betulinus; assembly: GCA_016801955.1. Taxonomy (NCBI): domain Eukaryota; kingdom Metazoa; phylum Mollusca; class Gastropoda; order Neogastropoda; family Conidae; genus Conus; species Conus betulinus. Next base: position 73,248 of record JADBJO010004551.1, read on the forward strand.
CATTTTTAATCGGCAGCCAACTATTAGAAAATGAAGCAAAAGTTGCAAAGAGAGGGGGTTGGTTACCGCCAAGGACACTAGACAACAGAGTACAGGACTAGGCACAATGCATTTCAAAAAGGGCGGCCATTTTTTGTTTGGAGACGAACAGAAGCGAAGCTAAGTGGCTACATGTTCTTGTCACTCTTCTAAATGTTAACTGTTTTCACCTGAAAGAAACCCAAGAGGTTGAAATGCACTGTGTCAGGTCCTGTACTCTGTCTGAGTCCTTGGCGCTAACAAGCCCCCTCTCTTTCCAAATTTTGCTTCATTTTCCACCCTCAGTCACTCCATTTTGAAACTTAACTATTAGAAAATGGTCCATCTGCGACAGTGGAAGCCAGTTTGCTCTATGTGGCAATGATATCATGGGTGGCTTTCAACCATTAGTCAAAAACAGCATGTCAGGTGAATGTGGGTGTGGCAAAAGGGACAACATGAAGTCCATCAATGAGAAAATAAATACTTAGAAAAGCATACAACATAAAACTTTATTCCAACAAAAACAACAACAGGTGGAATTCCGAAAACACCTGGTTAACCCTTTCATTGCTAACTATCCTGAAACAGCAAGCAGCTGAAAGTCAAAGGCGCAGCAGAGCTACTGTGGGATACTGGATTCATAAGGCTGTAACTTTTCACCCATCAAACCAGCTGTTAGAACTTCTTCACCAATAGCTGTGTGGATACTGTGGCACTGAAAGAGTTTAATGAATAGGGAGTTATGGCCATACAATGCAAATGCCCTCATTTACACTTAAACCTCTGTTCCATTGCTGTTTTCAGCACCAGCATACTCCTACATGTGAATTACTGTTTGTTGCATGAATTGCTTCATCATGTAATTAAACCCTCAGATATAAATCTCTACCACTTTTCGTTCTTTAAAGCACACACACACACACACACACACACACACACACACACACACACACACAGAGTCTAATATCACATAATTTTGTGAAAAGACATAAATGAAAGTACTACTACCACAACACACACACACACACACACACACACACACACACACACACACACACAGAGTCTAATATCACATAATTTTGTGAAAAGAGGTCAATTGAAAGTACTACTACTACTACTACACACACACACACACACACACACACACACACACACACACACACACACAAACACACACAAACACTTTTACCAGCACATACAATTTGTCTGCCCCTTTCAATAACTACAGCTGACACATGACAAAGCGAAACCTACCTCTTCACGCCGTTCACTGGTGCATTCCCATAGGTGACGATGTAGAACAACTGATCTGGTAGAAGACCAAAGACGTCGCCCTGGTCCAGGGGCTGACGCAGGTCGCGCTGCAACACTTCCTGCTGCTCTTTGCCCCTTTTGACGCAGAAAGCAAGGGTTTGTGTGGGTCTGAAACCACACAGAAAACAACGGGAGAGAGTCACAAAAGATAAAATTTGTGTCATGAAAGTCAATGCATATACATCTATTGTTAAAGTTCTCTTCCATTGTCTTCTGCAGTTTCTTTGAGCACAATGTGTGCACTTGCAAAAGCATAGTAAAGTAGGCATACAGGTTTGTGTGACTTTCTATCCCAAATTAGAATTAAAAAAAAAAAAAAAAAATGCATTCTCTTATAGCCCCAGCCTCAGTTTAATTATTTTTAGACCAGAGCTTATAATCCTGTTGCAGTTGATTATTAAGACAGAAATGGAGATCCTGTGAAATGAATGCAATCCTATACCAAGTTAAAAAAAAAAAAAAAAAAAAAAAAGAAAGAAAAAAGAAACAAGATATGGCTTCAGCTGACAAAACACCACACATTTGTTGTAACTCCTTATTGTTCATAATGCCTTTTTTCCCCTAAATTGTAGCTGCGAGACTTATCTGCCACCACTTTATATTTTATTCACATTTTTTTTCCCCTTTTCAATAACTTTCTTTCCTTATCATTTTCTCACTGCAACTTGATTTTGTTACAAAAAATACTGGAGTGCCCATCACAACCTACTACACATTACTCCAGCTACAAGGCCACACTACAAAAATGCAGCTCCTCCTTAAATACTCTTATATTAATCATCAATTTTTACTGAACATATTCAGCTAGCTCTAACAGAAGACAAGACAGGTCTCAATGCTCTACTCACAGGTGTCAAATGCAGCTTTCCATCAATGACTTCCAGCAATGCATGACTTCTGGAAACACGTTTATCAGTCACCTGGCAAATGGAAAAAATGCTCCATATTATGTATCACAAAAAACTTGCGCTAGTCTACACACTCTCCTGTTTTCACTTAATATCAATCCTTGCACTTAATACTGCCAACTCATCAAAATGATTAATCAGAAAGTTACATACAGGAAATATATAATGATCATAGCTAAACAACACTGCACGAGAGCTCCAAATTCTGAATGTCACTTGGGTATACTTAAAGGGCCACAAACATTTTTGTGCACTCACACACAGACACATACGAAACACACACCTCCTGTCCAATATCCTGTTGTCTAAGATCAAAGAATCAAACATGTTTTTACTGAATTCTAACCAGTCTTTTTTCCCCATGCCAACCCTAACTTTTCCTTAATTTGATATAAAGACAACATCAAAAACAAATCGTTATGACAACCAATAAATGACAAATGTCCACATATGATACGGCCAAGACAGGACCAGTCAGCAGGTATCTAAATCCTTTCAACCTGCCCCAAGCTGATACAGCTGAGTATCATGACACTGAAATGAGATTCAATATATAACACTGGGGCTAAAAATGAAGAATGGTGAAGTTGGCCTTGGGTTAGACTGGGCACCAAGCCTTTCTTCATTAATGTTCACAGGAAATCTGAGAATATTGAGTCAAATTGTCCATGTGATATCTATTTTTACCTCATATACCAAATCATGTCAAACTACTACTAAATTCAACATAAAAGGATGAGGGCTACTACCTTAACGGTTAACGTGAGGGCTACTACCTTAATGGTTAACACTGGGCAATCTAGATGTGGCTACTGGCCCACATCAATACCTATGGATCTGTCAGTATCACTCCCTCACCCATGATAATCAAAAGTTCCTGAGAGCAACAACGATTGATAGAGGGCTCTCCGGATAGCAAGACGCTGTCTCCTGAATGTGAGAGTGAGATTATAAGTTTGCAACACTTCCCCAAAGTGTTAGCAGACCCTATCTCCTGTGCTCTTTGGCACAGAACGCTACTGATGAAGAATCCAATTCTCCATGCATTTGACAGTCCAGGAGAGTGAAACCCATACTGTTCCCTCAATGAAGGAGAGAAAGAGGGCTGTTGAGGAGGTAATATTTCACTAACAGCCAGCAAAGTGGTGTGCTCAAGGCTCAGGGCTAGCCCTGTACATCGCCCATCATGAGGGGGATTTACAGACTGTGGGATACATATTTGGGAGCATTAGTTTACAGAAAGAGGGTAGATGGCGTCTTCTCCATTCAGAGGCTGTACAAACTTGTTGATCCTCTTGCTTCTACTGATAAGCTGTCTTGATGAGCTGGAGTCAGATGGGACTCTTTCATCATTCCTAATCCTTGATTCAGTTTAAGTCCACAAAAAAAACACATCACGCAATGGTCACCCTGTATAACTTCTTAAATGCATGCTTTTTACTTTGTATATATTCTTAAAGCCCCTCATCCTGGCATTATCCACATAGATATAGCTTTGTTTTCAAAATGGTGGATTCTGACAATAGCTAACGAGAACACTAACATTTTAGCATCCAGATGGACTTTCACACAGTCTTAATGAGAAGAATACGTTTAACAAGTCACCTTCATTGCCTGACCTGTAGACTTATATAAAACAATAACATCCACAGTGATTCAGGTGAGACCAAGACTTTAAAAAAGAAAAGCTATTGATTTAATGGGATGTTTGTTGGTTTACTGTTGCAAACTTTAGCCATTCAGAGCCGACAAGGTCTCACACAGTCAAAAGCACAAATTGTAGCATTTTGAGATTGTAAGTGTAGTAGCAACTAGCACTCCAGATTAAAACTTAGCACCCATATGCAGTGAGACAAGTCAGACACAACAGAACTTTCCTTTGTTTAGCGTACAACAAAATGACAGACTAAGAACTTGTGAAATCTTACTAGTTATTGCATGGTTTTTGACTTAACCTACAAAATGACTGAAAACGACACAAAGACACAAATCAACAAGATGACAAAATCATGGTTGTCTTTATAACAGCGATTGTTCTTTTACTTTTTCAACCTGTCTTAACTGAACTTGTCCATGCTTTGATAAAAGAAGTTTGCAGTCTAAAGACTTATGCTTTTGGATTCTGTTTCTGCCGCTAAAATTCGGTGAATTGTGGGGGGGGGGGGGGGGGGGGGGGGGGGGGGGGGGTTGTTTCTTTTTAAAAAATTCTTAAACCTAAAAATTTTCAGTTTTTGACACAGTATTTCTTCCCAAAGTGTAGCAGAGCAGCACTGTCAATGAAATTGTAGTTTGCTATGGGGGCCAGAATAACTCAGTTGGTAGAGTGCCGGACTCGTAATCCAAGGGTTGCGGGTTCGTATCTCTGCGGGGCGCCGTTTCGGTACAGGGGGATTTTTCCCTCGGGGTTAACATTAGCTCTGACTCAATTTCCCATACAGTCCTTCGAATGAGACTATAAACCAAGGTTCCGTGTGTGAACGCACGCATAACATCTTGCACACATGTAAAATCCCATCACCAACTTTCGGAAGAGAAGGCCAGTTTGGCCGCTGGTATGGATGGATGACACGTTACACATAGCATGCACCTTCCCCGAAGATGGAGTATGGCTGCCTTATGGCAGGATGAAAAACGGTCATACACACAAAATTCCACTCCCTTTGTTAGGTAGATGGGATTAATACTTCTCTGTCCATATAGGGTGTGTCTGCAAGAGTATCAGCCTGCGTACGCAGAAGTAGTTTGCTATGCGGATAGCATAGTACTTGGACGCTCTGATAATTTTTTATGGTCAACCCAGCCTCTAGAAGATTAGAGGACACTTTTCCTGGAATTCATCTGGAAGTTTAACTAAAACCTTTTTGTTTATTTTTGAGTGTGAAAATATTGATAAACATCATCAGGAGCATAAAGCAGGCAAAAGGTAACACTTCAATATCTTCCTGGAGAATAACAATAACATGGATCTATCTGTATCAATGCGATTTTTCCCTATCATCATTTTTTTGTTTCCAATATAACGAAAGTTAACTATGAAGTTTCTTGTAAACTGGGAAGGGGAAAAAAATCAGCCATGGATAAAAAAAAACAAAAACAAATATGTGTTTGGGATGACAGGCTCTTTTTTTTTTTTTTTTTTTTTTTTTTTTACTATCACTTGCTTCTGTTCCCTTTTTCATCAAAACATCACTGAAAATTTCTGCATGTCAAAGGTAATTATGGGGGGGGAGGGGGGGGTTCTTTCTTTAAATTACCATACATGTATATGTATTAACTAATACAAAACCAGCAACATAGGTCCTTGATATAGTTGCATTACTAATGTAAAAACTAAAATCACGCTGAGAAAAGCTCAGCATCATAACAACGTAAGATTACCTTGAGAAAAGCTCCACGCCCAATGACTGTTGATTTCTCTGGCACCTCAATGTCTCCCCTCCTCCTTCTGGTACAAGCTTGATTCCAGACATGTTTGATTATAGTTTCGCTTTCACACAAGTTGGCTGAAACACAGAAAATGTTTGTTTGAGTTGCACAGACCTATATTACCATTGACAACAGCATAAACACAGCAGTCAGTTGTTGATGTTTTACTTCCAAGACAGACCTTTATCAGGAAAAACCATATCAGGGCAATCTCACTCACCTGTTTCTGGACGTGCAAAACTCATGTAATGTAAGACAACATACAATGACTCACAACACCTCACATTGGCCTTTTGCTTCCCAGGCTTGTTACAATCAAACCTTCACTTTCAATCTCATCTGGCAGTCTCATCAAACCATACAACAAGCAGAAGACCACGTGATCAACTTTTAGAGTTGAAATCGAACTGAATGCAATGGCACCTATCAAAGAAAAAACTAACTTGTAGATCTGACTTTGAACTGGGAATAATAAGTCTACGATCCATACATGGAAAAAAACAAGAGACTGATTTGGACATGTGTAAGACATAAAGAAATGCCTTTTTTTCACGCATAGCAAGACAGCTGCAATAAGAAGCAGAGTTATCAGGCTGGATTGAGGCAAGTACAGAAGGAGCAACTTTTGTATTGGTTCTGTTGTAATTTCTAGAGAGGCTATATCCTTGTGCCTGTCTGACATTGAAAGGTTGGATTTCCAATCAACTTCAGTGACAGAGGACTGATCAACTGAACTGTGACTGGAGAGTGCTTTGCCCTACGTTTACCATCACTAACTGCTTTATACACTTTGTAGCTTGCAACTTAAACTAAAGTCCTGTTGACAAGAGGAAAGATTGTGACCTGGGATTCTCTTCACAGCATGTAACACCTCATGGTGAAAGCACGGCCGAATATGAAGTTTTACTGTCTTCACCTGTTAGCAGAACAGCGAGTGAGGCTGCTGGATGCAAATGGCAGTTGCTTGATGAGGCATTTTTTGCTGGTGGGCTCTACAATCATGAAATACGGGCTGGTACACCCATGGGAGTGTTCCAGTGGAGGTACTGTTGTGTTACGTCCAGTGGCCATTACACAATAGCAAATGCCGGGGGAGCAGTTATGTCCCTTTATGTCTTAATGGAATGCCCTGTGCATGCCTGCACCCTATGTGAACACACTGCACCAGCTTCCGAGGGTGGTATAGGATTGCTCCCAGCTGGTTTGTTCAGTATTTAAGGACAGGACTTTTCTGGGTCCCACCCATATCTTTGGGTGTTTTTTTTTTTCTTGTAACTTCTTTCTTGTACTTCATGGATCTCACAAGTGTAACTGTAAGAGAATGTGACCATTCTCTCTCTCTCCTTCTTTCAGTGTATGTGGAACATATCAGATGTACGCAATTTCTTTCTGACCAAAAAAATTCTACTAGAATCAGAGGATGCGCCAAGAATCAGGGGGAGCAGCAAATGTGCTGTGTTACCTAGCTAGCATGATGAAACCGCAGTAGTTTAAACACGATCTTGACTTTTCTACGAAACCGTTATGACTGTCTCCTAATTCAAGATCAAAGATGTTCTGAGAAATTTTCAGGTTCTCTGAAACTAGTGAAATGAAAAGTAACTACATAAAAACTCTCATCATGGATAAGACTTTTGGTCAAAGTATCTTTGCACATTTATCCAAAAATCTTGCCCCATAGCAGTGGCTAAAAGGAAAAAAAAAAAGACATGTTTAAATGAGCCTGTGGCAGATGAAAAAATTGTTGAAGTCAATCTACCTTTATTATACCTTTAACTGTGTCAGCTTCTGACCGTAAAACTATGTGTGACAATTTCAAGACATCAACAACTGGATGAACTTTATGATTATAGAGAAACTAACTGGATAGCTAGACGGTAGACCCTGTTGAATTTGCTTCAAAGTTATAATCTTGGAATTAATATATTAAAGAAAAAAAATGGCCACAATATATTTGTTCATGTCTGCCTGCGTCAGAATTGATTGGAGTCTGTCTTATCCTTTACCAGTCGTGTCCGCCAATAGTGGCAGATGGGATTTCTTTCCCTTGCAGCCACATCCGCCAGGCTGGCGGACGGACAGACAGTATATTCTGCCATGTCCGCCGCTACTGGCGGACTGGAACATGAAAAATTCCTACACTTTCCGTGAAATGGTCTAAGGGAAATAAGCCCTACAACTAGTCTTAAGGATGTCCTAGCGAATTGTAGACCCTACTTTTAGTGCTCTATCATGAACTTGGCTGACCCCAGCAACTTTGAAACAAAGGAACTGGCTCTGGGTTTTCCCGCTAAGCATGCTGGAATTCCTGTGCCAGAAAAAATGTCAGGCAGGCGAAGGGGTGGAAGTAATTTCTCGCTCAGTAAAGCACTTGAAATCATATTACAAAGTGGATCTGATGATGAGGGGAGTGATAGAGAGATAGAAAACTATGAAAGAGAACAGGAGAGTGAATTATTTGAAATTATGCTGCTGTGTGAGAAGTGCAGACAGCCAGTGTTGGAAAGTCAGTATGTAAAGTACATGTGCTGTACATCAATTGTGTCATGATCAGCTATTCTCAGCTTTTTCTTTCATTTATAAGGTGCATTTTTGCAATTAGATCAACAGCAGTCTTTTGTACCAGGGTACTTTAGAAACTTACACCCACTTAATTGTTTCTCCAGTGAAAAGAAACACTCCATCGGCCAAATATCAAAATGACTGTAAATCAGAACAGTGCGCGTAGTGTATTGATCTTTCCGGAAAAACTCATGGGATTTTTTTTTTTTTTTTTTTCGAAATGGATTACATGATGATTCCTGGATGATTTGCAAGGTAAGATTTGAATGTTTGTTGTTCCTTCATCTTCTGATTTGGTGCTGTAAAAGAACGGAATAGAATGTAAGCAAAGAATCTTTTTTACTTGTCAGACATGTTTTTCATGCACAGTCGTGTCTACACATTTAAGTAAATGATCAAAATTACTATGTTCAATAAGTTCAGTGTTTGTTCTTTCCTATGACACCTAACACAACATTGTCATTTTTTATCTAGCTACCGTTAAAAAAAAAAAAAAATTAAAAAGTGGGCGAAATATGCATGTTGACTGGGATTGAACGCCATGTGTGCGAGCATACGGCAGCAGGGAATTGTGCCATGCACGCCGCCCTCAGCTAGATAGTAATAAAAGTATTAAGCTTTTTTGTGCAAAATCGTTGCACATGTAATGTTCAAAATTTACTTTTTTTTTCCCCAAAGTCTGTATTGCACTTAAATTGATTCAATTAATTTTTACTTAAGTTTTGGAGTAATGTGGATTATGAACTGAATTTTCTGTTACAAACAACAAATATCACCTGAGAACAACATAAAACAATGAATGTTATATCATCAGTGCATGTCTGTTCACTGCACTTTACTTTTAGTTAGATATATAATAAGGACACTATGGCAAAGAGACTGCAACAAATAAAACATCACTTTCATAGCCTGCTCCTGCAAGCAGTTCCAGCTTAGTGTGCTCCAAGATCCATGGATCCAAGTTTAGCAGTCTTGAACGGACAGTATTTCGCGGGGTCTGACCGCCAGAAAGTGTTCTCTCC